>CATQJL010000305.1:56136303-56289864 GCA_958299035.1 Cylicocyclus nassatus | reverse complement strand
TCTTAGGCCCCGGGCAGACTTCACGCGATTTGATCGTCGCGACTGAATCGCGAGGCGACAACTGTTACAACATCATTCCATGCAGATCAAATTGCATTCGGTTGTGATACTTTTCCAGACCGAAATTTTTGAATGTGAAATGAAAATGAATGGAAATCTTGGCGATTTGATCGCCAAGATTTCCATTCATTAAGATCGATTAAGTCGCGTGAAGTCTGACCGGGGCCTTAAGTAGCTGAATATTCATATTTTAACGGATACCATGCAATAATTTTCAAGAGTTTACAAGCTCAAAGATGAATAAATAGCAAATTAAATATCAAATTTTTATTTTTTTCATTTTCATAAAACACCTGGAGAAGCGATGCATATTCCACGAGGTTGAGGCTGAGGCTCTTGTTGGCAACCGCAGAGATAGAATAAGGCGTTTTGACTGTCTGGTGACCTCACTGTTCTCTTTTGTCAAGCAAATGTGGCATATTTTCACCTCTCGACATTGATCTACTTTGGCTTAATAAGCTCGCTCAGTATTACTAGGTCATAAAATACTACATTTAACAGACCACTCTTACTGATACTATATGCATAATATTTTCCTGTAATTGTCCCAATCGCCTAAGAAAATAAGAGAAAAAGATTCTTAGAAACTAAAAAAAGTTTGAATTTTCCAGCTTTTAGCTATTTTGGATACTCAAAATGATTTGGTTTGGTGAACAGTTTTCCCTTGAAAAATTATCTCTAAATAGCTTTGCTTTTGCACGGTTCTCAATAAAATATGAATCTTCTAGCTTGCGGCTGGCTGCCCGGGTGCTACTTGCTACGTGCCAGTGTGCTTAAAAAGTCAAGAAAGTGTTATTTATGGCGTTTTCCGGCCTTGGAGATTGCTGAGGAGGCTGGAGCGGAGAATAGTGATTGGCTGCAGGAGAATGTATGCTCGTCCTCACCCCACTAGTCGGTCGGTGGTCACATTTGAAGTCGAACTGGAGCAGGCCGGCCGCGGCAGAGCGCGGCAGACGCTGCCCTTCAGCCAACCGCTTGCACGAATTTTATTTTTATTTTCTTCGTGTTTCTTGGCTATCTCTCGTAGTGGCAATCTTCTTAATCAGTTTTCAGGTTTCGTCCGCTAACTCTTTGAAACAAACACTTTTTGAGAGAATTTCAGCCCTATCGCGAAAAAAAGTTTAAAGTACACATTCTAACGAAAAACTTGACACAATTCATCAAATCACATTTATGTGTTGTCACTTAACGGAAAAAAGATTTCTCATCCAAAAATCTCCAATCACATCCTTCTTCCTGTGGCCGTATTCATCATTGATACCTTGAGGTAAATTCTACCTCCAGGTAGTTTTATCATTCATTATCAGCAAAATTACATTGAGAATTTACCTTAAGGTACTTTGTGAATACGGGTACTTGCTGATAATGAGTGATAAAACTAGCTGGAGGTAGAATTTACTTCAAGGTATCAATGATGAATATGGCCACTGGTTTACTTGGGCACAAATGCACAAAACAATAGTTAGCGGTACGAAATCTAAAAATTTGATTAAGAACATTGCGCAATACGAGAGATAGCAAAGAAACACGAAGAAAATAAGAGGAAAGCTCATGTGCAAGCGGTTGGCTGAGGGGCGGTATGCCGAGCTCTGCCGCCCGGCCTGCTCCAATTCGAATTCAAATTCGACCACTGACCGACTAGTGGGGTGAGGAGATAACACCATTCATTTTGGCGGCGATTGGCTAATTGGCCAGGCAGCCAATCGCGACTGCGCTGCGGGAATCTCCGCTCCAGCCTCCTCAGCAATCTCGAAGGCCGGAAAACGCCGTAAAAAGCACTTTTCAGCTCTTCAGTTCTAGTCTAAACGCATTCAGAAAGCCAAGAAAGAACAGAAAACGCGCACTTGCAATTTTCCCGAGCCACTGCCTTTAAAGGCAGTGTCTCACCAAAGTTGAGGTCGCGCGGATCTTCACATATTATATTATAGGGACGTCTAAACAGGCCATTGCGACAAGTCCCACTCAATTTGACCCCCTCCACGCTGAGAAAAATTCGCTCAAAGTAGTACGCGGAGAGCGAGTGGGTACGCGCGGACGACTCCTCTGGTTTCCCCCCTTACGCGTTTGAACATGTCCCTCCACTTGGCATCCATCTCCCCTCTGTTGCTGCCACTGTGGCTGAGGCTGAAGTTGGAAGGTACAACTCGTCCACGTTGCTTCCACGGGGCCTCCAGAAAATGGGATTTTTGGGAACTTCTTGCGATTTTAAGCCCATACAGCGCTAGACAGGGTCCGACAGGCTTGCAAAATGCAAAAATCTCGGCAACTAAATTTTGGTGAGACACTGCCTTTAAGCAAAATCGGCTAGGTGACCACGCGTTGCAGACCTATCTGATCGCCTAGCCGGGCCTTAGACAGTCAGGAATCGAACATTCGCGCATCATGAGCATGGCTGCGTTTGACCGGCCTGTACGGGAACACTTACCCGAGCGGGAAATTATTACATGCCACCCTAGTTTGTCACTCCACCTATCTGGAGTGGTTAGGCCATTGCCCGATCCCATTATCAATGTGAAGCTGCAGCGATGGTCGAGGTCGTCGTAATTTTCAAACTCATCAGCCGTTTTTGAACTTTGACCGGCAGATCATTCAGCTCTATCCTCAGCTGCTCATTTTCTTCGAGGAACCTCCTAGCGATCTTCGGAAAGAGTTCTAGGTTTTTCCTAGAGATACTAAGGCGCATTCTCCGCTGCTCGCAATCTTCTTAAAAGCCGATCGAGTCGCACTTCGGGTCTCCCCGATAGAGAATAAAAATTATTATTCGGTTTACTTATCACGTTCTGGCATATGTGGTTGCACTGCTCATTCGTTGTGGTAAGTTCTTTTTAAGAAATGCCCGCATCACTACTGACTTTCTTGCGGCCTGAATACAAAGACACTTACTGCATAATCACAGCTGTTCATGTTTAACAGTGGTTGAATAGGAAGAAGAATGCGATTTGGGGGAGTAGGGAGTTTGAGGAATGTGTTTCTGTACAACAAAGTGTGTATGATTGCCTTGCTTTTTCTGCAACAAGTGGGAAATTAAAAACCGCATTTACTAGAAAATGTAATGCTCGGCTACTTTCAAACAGGTGATTCTCCATCACAAATTTTCAGAAGTATTAATTTAGACTTCCAGCCAGACTTCTAAACACGTTAGTTTCCAAGAATTATCAAATTTGGATAGAAAAGCCAACGTTTTCGCATTTCTTACTCATTTTATCTCAAAAATCTAGCCCTGAAATGCAGCAAGTGTACATATGAATGTTTGATGTGAGTGTATACGTGCGCAATCAATCGGAGGTTTCCACGATTCCTTTGGACAAAGATCTTTTTTGGTATTTGAACATTGAAAATTTTGCTTTTAAACAACTTCACGTGGGTAGAACTTTGCAAATGCCATCTTATAGAGCTTGCTTTCCTTTACTGAAGAATTTGTTTCCTTTGTTTTTATAAATCCTCATCCTTTTTATCCTTAATTGCATAAAGAACAGCCATCAATTTTCGGACAACCTAATAGAACAACACTAACGTCAATACCCTAAGCGGACACTCTCTGTAAATTTTCAAAAAGCTAGCGCATAAGAAGGTACGATACGTAATAACGTACTGGTCTCTTACAACTCGTTAGAACTCTAACGGCGAGACACTGAATAGTTGACAGAACTTTATTTAGACTATGACTTCAAAGAATCAAAGTATTATTTGCATAATGGAAAGTCTAAATTAGCTTCTTTCAGAGAAGAGTACAAAAAGTTGAGCAGAAGTCTCCGATAGGTGTTAACCAACAAAAAAGTCCAAGTCCAGTAAGTGTTTCTCTTGATTTATTTTTTGATTTTGCCTCGTTATGTAAAATCTCACATCATTCTTCAGTGACAACAGAAATTAGCGCTAGATGGGGCGGACATACGTAGAAAGTCATCCCCCTTTGCACACCTGACTCAATAACTCTCGATCCTTTTCCACCTCCAGAACCTCAGACTGTGGCATTTTAGACTATCAGTCTGTCTAAATATTCCCAAGGACGGAAAATATGGCATGTTGCTGAACCTTCTGCTTCATATGAAGCTTCGGGTTAATCAGTCTCGTGATCGCAGACCTTATTACGTGCACTTTAGTCTACTTAACCTCAAAGTAATTTGATGGTAGTTCTGAAACAAAACACAAACGGTATAGGGGCTTTTCAAATTTCGTGCAAGAGTTGGTTTTTGTCAAGTATGTTGACTCTAAGCCGTTTTGGATAAGACTGGGTTTATACTGATCCGTAAGTTCCGGAACAGTTCCAGCACAGCGCTCGAATTGTGCGCTGTGTTGGAACTGTTTCGGAACTTACGAATCAGTATGAACCCAGCCTGAGACTCCCACTAACTTTTCTCGCGCATTTTGCGCGTGCCTACGTGCGTGTGCACGGGAACACTATGCGTAAGTGTTTCAGAAGCTTCTACCCGAAAGTTGCGGTTTCCCTCTGTACAAGTCTCACACATTTTTTCTAAGATTACACCTACTAAAAAGATTTTGCTTCACTCTTCCCCCTCATTGGACCAGGCAATCGCTATGTCTGTGAAACCTGTTTTTGAGAAGAAGCCATATAATTGATTGCATTACCGGAAATCCCCTTGTTTGCGCTCAAAACATCTATATAAAGTCTTGGCTCAATTGGAAAAACATAACTTATATATAAACTTTGAACTCATTCGCGTGTGCGTCTGTACGTAAGTTTCGAATAGAAAATTCCATTTCTGAACTAACTAACCCGGACCAAACATTGCACACATACGCCTCGGGGCGGAGGAGGTGTTGTGGATTCCTTTTTTATCAATCGATGTCAAACTTATTGTTTTTTGAAAAATTTGAACTAATAGCTGGAAGTTTGGGATATAGAAGTCGAACGGGATGGGGCTATGTTGTACGTCACTAACAAGGGAATGGTCAGAAGTCAAAGTGGCCAATCCAAACAAGGTGCATACCATCGATGCAACTTAGAAAGCTGATTTCGAATCTGATTTCCATATCTGCAGAGAGCCTTTATAAGCGAAGTTATGAAGCTTTAGTGCGAAAAATCGTAAACAAAAATTGCGAGATTGGGCACAGTGTTGCCCTTTTTGCTCACCTTTAGGTACTGGCCATATGAAATGATCTAGCTGCATGTTTTATTCTAGCACTGAGCCAGGACTGGCTCTTTACGGCCAAGTTTGTCTTTTACACACACAATTTCTTAGCAAAATAATGGGTTTTAACGACTTATAATTCCATCCAAAAAAGTGGCTGCAGATAAGGAAGACAGGTTTGGAGTCAGCGTTTTATGCTACATCTAATGGTATGCAGTTTGATTGAATTGGCCACTTCGAATTCTGACAATTCCTGCACTAACCTCCCCGCTGGGGAGGGGATCGCAGCTTAAAAGAAAGCTTTACATTTCGAAACTCCAGATACCTGGATTTCACTTGTGTACCTATCCGTAAGTATTTCTACTACTATGAACATGTTGAAAAGGAGCGAGAAGCTGTAGGAACTGCATTTTCCAGCTTTTGTATGATCCCTGATAATCCCCAGCGCTTCTCTTTGAAGTCATTTTTCTTTCTCCGAAGTTAACGAAAACTTTCCAAAGCTGTACTGAACATCTAACACAACAGTGCTAAGCATGTTGCTGGTGAGAACAAATGAGTTTTTGAAAAGTCGAATTTTTCGGTAAACCTCAAATTTCGACCTGTGGATCATCGAAAATTTCATGACTTCAAAACATCATTTGTTCTTGTCAGCAACATGCTTAGCACTGTCGGGTTAAATAATCTGCACAGAGTATTTCGAAAAAAAAATGTTTCAGGATGACGGAAAAGCATCGAACTTTTTCTCTTTCCCCGCGAACTTGGCATGCATGCTTATGGATGCACAAAAACACGAGCGGGAGTTAAGACATTGTCCTACACAAAGTACGCGGTGGTCAACCTGTTGATGGACTAAAACTCGACTTTACTCTTGAGTAGAAAAAAAAAGCGTATATTTTGTTTGGGCAAATTAGGATGTTATTTACTGTCCAAAATAAGGTTTCATGTTCGCAAGTAATGCTACTAGGAAAAAGAAGAATTGTATCGGGAAACGATGTGAAGCGAGAATGCTAGTGCCAGTCCTAGACCCCGGATCCTATTTGAGTATTACCGCCATCTGGATCCTACCCTGTCACAGCCACCATGCCGAGAGGGCGTCCCCGTGCTTGATCCTGAATTTAAGGCTACAAACACTCGGGCTCCATTCGCGTACTCTAGCCGCGCGCTCACAGACTTACTCGTTATATTGGAGCCCTCGGAGAATAAGATGACATACTGCATATTCTCATATACAAGTCTTTGAAGTTGCCTCGTCAAAACACTGTTCTCTTATAGAGTCCAATTGTGCCATTACGAACAAGAGTGGTGAGAATGTTTTATATACAAGCATGTTCTCATGTGAAATATTCCTTTAAGTCGAATAAAAATATTCCTTTACTACAGTCGACTAAAAAGGTAATGGACAAGGAACGTTGGGAATTCGTAAGTTTAAACTTCCGTTATTTTAAGCAGGTAGGTAATGCAGAGAGGTTTGGTCTCCTCTGCTTTGCACACCTACTATGAAAGATGCAAGTATAAAGTGCGTTCCGTCCAGCTTTCCATAGGTATAGGCCGTCCGCGCTGCGGACAGAGAGCAACGCTGTTGCGTACATTGAAGGCAGTTCACGACTGGAAGAAGCGCAGAGAAAACAGGCGGCGAGAGTGCACAAGAAAGGAGGAGTGACGCGCAATAAACACCTTGCGCCCTCTCCGCGCTCTGCGCGGACGGCCTATACTCCGCTTTTTGTTGTTTGTGATTTCTATTTTCCTTCTAAACTTTGAAGCAAAACCGTGAACGGTAACAAGTAACAATAGGATAAGAGAACCATCTTTGAAGCGGTTCTTTTGCGTCTTCCTGAACGTGAACAATTTGGGAAAGCACTCCGAACACGAGCATGCGAAAAGTACCTCACTTAGACTACGAAGAAGGTTAAAGGCAGTGGATCGGCAAAACTTAACAACGCATGATTTTAACGCAGTAGGTCCCTTGTCGCCCAAGTATGAAAACAGTGCAATCCCGGTTGCACAGCATGCCTTCCCTGCCGAGAAAACTGCTCTCAAACTTATACGCGCAGGCCAATCTTACACGCAACTGGACGAGTTGGCAATTTCCATCCCACCATTGGAGGCTGCCCGCCGCAATGCTGTAACCATTGCGTCCTGCAACGATTCAGCGTCATCAGCCTTGCTCCACTCGTCCAACTTGAAGGGGATAGGCATTCAAAAACGCATGTTTTCGCCGTTTTCAAGCTCTCTAAAGTGGATTTTAAGGATCAGCGTATTGAATAACCTCAAGTAAGCAAAAATTTGACTAGGTTGCCATTTGCCGAGCCACTGCCTTTAACTACACTGCAAAATCTACCGCAAAATCTGTACTACTTTAACAAACAGGTGTCACTTTCGTTAGAAGTACTCGAGATTCGAATGGAGAAGTTCACACTCACATTCTTCAAAGCTGAAATGTGAAACGCGAATTTTATGTTTGTGTATCAAGGCTCTACACAGATGCCACCGACGATTTTTGCGTGATAAGGACGACGTAGTCCGAAGCAGACGAGTGTTTAACAATTCTGAACCCAAGATTGTTGGTTGCCGTTCCTAAACACACAGGCGATGCTGTGAAATGGCATCTTACTTACTTTGATACTTAAATGGCCCGACTTCACGTGACGCGCGGGCCCCAGCACAGAAGTTTCCATTGATCCCTGTCCCTCGCTTCGGACCACGATCTTCTTGGTCGTCGTCGGCAGAGGTGTGATAGTCGGAGCCGAGTCTCCGCCTACCTTCACCTTTGAGCCGGTACGGGGTGACCACCTTCACTTTTGAGTTGAAAATTCTTTTGCTGAAGCTTAAGAGAAGGAAAATAAGCAAAAGGAACGCAAAAAAGTATTGAGAGCATATATCTATGTAACAGGTCGATCTAGGCAGTAACCGCCGATAACCAGAATTTCGAATGATAAAATAGCGAAAAAAATCATGCGAAATTTCCACTGTTATATATCTGGTGGTTGAAGATGTCAGCAACTGCGACTTCATAGGTTTTGAAGGGCAGGTGTTGTTCTACCAGATAGGCAAAGAATTAGATCAATCTGAGCAGTGGTCGCCGAGAGCGAGAATTTTAAAAAATTAAGCGATTTTAGGTTAGTTAGTGACAGCTTGCGTTTAGACTCCTATGAATCTGGAATGTGCAGGTATGCAATGTCACGATTTCATAGGTTTTGTAGAGTAAAAATTGCTCTATCGGACTATGTCTTACCGTACCAATTCATCAAGATACCGCGGAGATTCAGGCTCTTGAAAAATACAGGTAAAAAACCGCTCTTTGAAATTCAACAGCTCATAACTTCAGAGTTGCAGGAATCATGTTGCTACTTCATAGGTTGGATTCTCCTTTTCAAGAGCTTTCAGATGATATATAATATGTGGGGGTTTCGCGCCCCTCACGGCACATGCCCGGGGGTGGAGACTTTTCACCCCAAAGTCTCCACTAGCGGTCTCCGGCCAATACATTAACATGGGCTAGGTGGAGACTTTGGGGTAAAAAGTCTCCACCCTGGGTTAGAGCCGCAAAAATCATTGAATCCCCCACATATTTTATATCATCTAAAAGCTTTTGAAAAGTAGAATCCAACCTATGAAGTTGCAACATGATTCATGCAATTATGAAGAAGTTATGAGCTGTTGGAGTTTAAAAAGTGGTTTTTTACCTATTTCTTTAAGAGCCTGAATCTCCGCGGTATCTTGATGGATCGGTACGGATAAGAAACAGTCCGATAGAGCAATTCTCACTCTACAAAATCTATAAAGTCGCAACATTGCATACCTTCACATTCCAGATTCATAGGAGTCTAAACGCAAGCTGTCACTAAGTAACCTAAAATCGCTTAATTTTTTTTTTGAAATTCTCGCTCTCGGCGACCGCTGCTCAGATCGATCTAGTTCTTTCACTGTCTGGTAGAACAGCACCTGCCCTTCAAAACTTATAAAGTCTCAGTTGCTGATATCTTCAACCACAAGATTTATAGCAGTGGAAATTTTGCATGATTTTTCGCTATTTTATTATTCGAAATTCTGGTTCTCGGTGGTTACTGCCTGGATCGACCTACTTTATTCGCAGTACGTTATAACAAAATTTACTTAATAAAATATGTAAAGTCTAATTGAGTTTTACTTACAAATAGACCATTTGAATACGTTTATTTCTTTTTATTTTATTTTTATGCCGCTGTACTCATCGTATTTGTGGCCCTAAAGAGGGCCGTTAGGTCACACTTGTTGGCCCTCAAGGAGACCGTTGGGTCAGAGTTCTTCAATTATCCGAAGTCCCCCCCCCGGTCGACGTTTTTGAGAGGTGAGTTTCCGGCTCCGGCACTACCACCTTCACTTTTGGCCGGCCAGTGGTAGCTGGAACCACCTTCACTTTTGAGGGGCCCGGTTCCACCTATCGCACCTCTGGTCGTCGGTGGCTGCGTCTACGAGTTCCAGGGGCGAAAATCGTACCCAGCTGATTTCTCAGCTGGTCTATCCGTTCCACGAACACGTCTGCCCATCTCGTTGGAGGTCTTCCTCGGGGACGTTTTGCTTCACGAGGAATCCACTTCGTTGTTCTTAGCGTCCATCTATCGTCTCTTTCTCATAATGTGACCGGCCCATCGATTCTTCGCTTTCGCAACGTAATTCGCTGGATCACGAAGACGGGACATTCTTCTCATATCCGTGCTGCGAAGTCCGACTAGATGTTGCTTGCGTCGGGTCATCTTCAGAAGACTGCGCTCGAGCGCTCTGAGGGTGGTCCGTAAAGCTTTCGACGTGGCTACAGTGTCGGCCCAAGTCTCAGCTGCGTAACAAAGCGCCGGGAGAACGGTTGAGTCGAACAGGTAGGCACGAAGCTCCGGGTCCGTCAGTTGGTCGGTGGCTTTCTTCAAAGGCCCGAAGGCGGCCCAGGCTGCTCTTCTTCTCCTGTTCAGTTCTCCCCTCAAGTCGTCCTCCATGTTCATCGAACGTCCGACATATACGTAAGAAGACGTCTCCATGACAGAGGTGCCTTCCAGTTCCATTTCTGCATCTTCGCAAAGGACGTTCTTCATGAACTGAGTCTTCTTCCGATTTATTCGCAATCCGATCTTCCCTACTTCGTTCAGTTCCTTCAGCATCGTCTCTGCTTCAGTGATACTGCTCGAAAAGAGAACGATGTCGTCCACAAAACGAAGGTTCGACAGAAATCTCCCATCAACTCGTATGCCTCTCTCGTCCAAGTCCAGTGATTTCATCACCCACTTCAGGGCCGCGGTGAACAGCTTCGCCGAAATTGTGTCGCCTTGTCGGATCCCCTTTCCAATTGGGATGGTCAGAGGGAAATGGAACAGCTGCATCGTCGTTGTACAGTCCTTGTAACAGTCGGCTAATGTCTTTACGTAAGCTGGGTCCACTCCTTGATCGAACGCTGACAAGATGGCGTTGGTTTCGACGCTGTCAAAGGCTTTCTCGTAGTCGACGAAGGTTAGGACGAGAGGCAGTCAGTACTCCCGGCAGACTTCTATGACCCTCGAAACCGTCTGGATGTGGTCCATGCAGCTGAATCCTTTGCGAAATCCAGCTTGTTCTTGGGGTCAGGCTTCATCCAGTGTCCTAGATATGCGAGCGAGGATAATCTTCGTGAAGAGCTTGTACAGCACACTCAGCAAGCATATTGGACGGTAGTTCCGAAGACCCCCCCCCCTTTCACCCTTCTCAAAAAGAAGGACAGTTCTTGACGTTTTCCACTCTTCGGGAATCCTTTCCTTCTGAAGGTAAGATGTTAGGTGCGACGCGAAAATCTCGTGTAGACGTTGTACTCCGGTTCGCAGAAATTCCACGGAAAGATGGTGTGGTCCAGGACCCGTGGAAGTCTTCATGGTCTGAATCGCTGTGCGCACTTCAGCAGGTAGAATTCGTGGTGGTACTTCTCCAGTGGGAACGACGGGCATCGGCACGGGTGTTGATGAGCGGAAGAGGTTTGTATAGAAGTTCTTCGCGATAGATTCCATCTTGTATCGGGAAGAAGTCGGAGTCCCGTCTTCGTTTAATAGTGCAGCCAGCGGTACGTGTTCACAGAGGTCCCTTCAGCACTTCTTGAGACTTCGTCTTCATCGTCTTCCAGTATCTTGGCTTGCCTGTACTTCCTGAGATCCTCATGCAAAGCTGTTCTGCAACTGGCATTGGCTATCGTCGCTCGAGATGGGATGCATTCGGATCCTGCCCCAGAAATCTTCTTCTTTCGAACGTTTTCTCGGTGGTCTTCGAAATGCGTTCCACGTTCTTCTCGGAAGTCACTGAGGCGCACTCTCCGCAGGCTCGCAACCCTTTCAGAAGCCGGTCGTAGTCGTATGTTGGGTCCTCCTCGATGGGTCAATCACAACTTGATATGAGCTCCTCCAGCCTGTTACCGTCATAAACGACATTCTTCCTTCTTGCGGCACTGTGGCAGACCTTCTTTTCCAGCTTTCGACTGAATCGTACCTTCGCTCGAAGGAGGCGGTGATCGAGCCACTGCAGAAGGATGGAACTACTGAGACATCGAGCAAGCTCCACCATCGGTTGGTGAGAATGAGGTCGATCTCCGCATGAGTCGTTCCGTTGGGCGTTTCCCATGTCCGCCGGCGATGTTCTTTCTTCATGAAGATGGAATTTCCATGGAAAAGTCGTGCGGCGGAGAGAAGCCCACCGAGACGGTTGCCGTTTTCGTTCCGGAGCCCATATCCGAACTTCCCGATTCTCTATTCCTTTTCTAATGGCATCCCGATTTTCGCATTGAAGTCGCCCCCAGCATACCCGTAGAAGGGCTTTTTGTTGCGGACGACCTCCTCTACGTCTTCGTAGAAAAGATCTAGTTCTGAGTCGTCAGCTGCTGATGTTGGAAAGTAGCAAATAATGATGCTGATGGTCTTCTGACGTGGAGATCGTAGTCGTAGGATGACTAGTCGAAGTGATAGGATCTCGTGCGAATCGACAATATGGACGATTGATGGGTGGACGACAAAGCCAACGCCTTCCACGTTTCGTGATGGATCCTTCTCGCCACGAATGATGAGCGTCTCATCACTCATCTGTCGCACGTCGTTCTTCCTGGACTTCGTTTCCTGCAGAGCGATGATGTGGTACTTGATGCGCTTCGCAGTGTCGAGAAGAGCGTGAAGGTCGGCGTTTGTAGAGATTGTCCTGGCGTTGTAGGTGCAGAGCATGAGGCAGTCTTCATGGCGTGTTGTCCGGGCAGACGTGTCGTTTTCGTCCAATCCAAAAGGCGCCCTGAGGACCCTGACATCGTTCTTGCTACGATCCGGCGCCGTAGGTGGGATCCAATGTACGGGGTTTCTTTCTATTTTTCTAACTGGTATAGTAATGAAGTTTTTCCCTTACAAGAGCAGACTGGTTAGGCATACTCTTGATTTCCACGGGCGATCGCTGACCCGGATGTAGGGCAGGGAGATTCGCCTAGCGACCAGAAAAACCAGACGGCGGAGTATCTGGCCTGTCCGGCTCTTAGCTAGGCATCCAGCCGAAAGGAAAAACGTCGAACTCCTTTACAGCTTGGGAGGCTCTACCAGAGTATACACTCGGATGTGCATCGCAGACCGAACAGTTCACCCCCACGCCACAATGAGGCGGCCGACCATTATGGGAGTTTTTATAACTAAAGTAAAATGGAATCGCTTGTCTCACTAAACCGCCTTCATGGAGTCACGCTATCAAAAGCCGTATACTCATCAATTTTGCTCGAAATGAGCAGCTTCAAATTGAGGCATTACAAAGTTTGCAGAGTATGTGCTTGGAGGTGGGGGGGGGGGGGAATGGGACTATAGATGAAGGACGGAGCTGACACTGGCAAGCTAAAGGAATTTGCTTGCGCTATATAATCGGGACAGAGTCTCAGCCTAAACAATGTGGAGGCCACAGAGTGCTGGATAAAGATAGCGGCTTGTCATTTGACTTAAGATCGTGCTTACTGAAGGTTATTCGAAAATCTGGTTTCGAAAATAAACTTCAAAGAAAGCGAAAAATGGAAAGGAAATCCTTTTCTTAAAACTCATCTTAAGTTGAAAGAGCAAAACAGTTTCTGTTAACACTGCTGCAGTCAATGGCAGCGTCGCAGCGGCTACGTTCAGGCATAATTTCCTGCGCTGACAATCGAGAATTATGTTCGAATTTCTGAAGTGGACTTTGTCTCTCCAGAAGCAATACTTGCAGTCGCAATCAGGCTATAGCTTACTATAGCTTAGCGAAGCCCGCCTCAGTTAAATCGTTGAACTGTGCTCGCATTTGCCCGGAGACTGCCTTCAAGGAGTAGAGTATAACCGCTCTATTATAAAATGTTGCTAATCATCCTGTTTTCAGGATGAGAAAGATTCTGCTACAATAGCTAAATGTGTGGGAGGTGTATTATATCGTCTGAGAAAAGCCGGAGCTTTGAGATCAATAAGGGAGGAGTTTATGTAGGTTTAACGCTTACGCTTTTTGCTCTTTTTGCACAGCCTCTCACGCAGAGTTGCTGTAATTTCTAAATAATGAACAACACGAGAGCGATTTGAATGTGCACTCAAAATCTTCATTTCTTTTGTAATAACCTTGCCTGGTTACATCAAGAGGGATTAGATACAAGATATCATCATGGTTGTCAGTAGCTCTCAGGAGAGCAGTTAAAGGCAGTGGATCGGCAAAATCCAACAGCTCGGGATTTTAACGCGTTAGGTTCCTTATGGCCCAACTATGAAAAGAGTGCAATCCCTGTTGCACAGCATGCTTTCCCTGCCGAGAAAATGCTCTCAAACTTATACGCGCAGGCCAATCTTACACGCAACTGGACGAGTTGGCAATTTCCTTCTCACCATTGGAGGCTGCCCGCCACAACGCTATAACCATTGGGTCCTGCAACGATTTAGCGCCATCGGCCTTGCTCCACTGGTCCAATTTCAAAGGGAAGGGCATTAAAAAACGCTTATTTTCGACGTTTTCAAGCTTTCAGAAGTGCATTTTCGGGATGAGCGCATTGAATAACCTCAGGTAAGCGCATTGACTAGGTTGAGATTTGGCGAGCCATTGCCTTTAACGGTCAGAGGGGCAGTAATAGTTACGAGGTCACTAAAAGAAGGCTCTATTCATTCAAAACTTAGCTTGACGGCTATTCATAACAACCTTCGCATAAACTTTTTCAGGCGCACAAGGAATTACATACCACAAGGTCCTAAAGAAGCTTTCTTAGCGAACGAATCGAGAAATCGCTACAGAGATGTTTTACTGTTAGACAATACTCGCGTAGTGTTGAAAAACAGAAGTGAGTCAGCCTTTTATTAATATTTTTCGTAAGAGAAAAGATTTTTTTTGTCAATATCAAAAAGCATTGAATGTGCATTGCTACAGCTTTCACAGCCTAATTTGTCCGATTCACCGCAAGGCTCGAAGTTAGGTCCGATAAAAGAGTGACAGAACGAAGTCCCCTTTCACTTTGCAAGAAAGCACGACATTTCGTATGGGGTGCTTGAAAAGAAAAAAATTGATAAGAATGAAGAGCTAATCAGAACAGACAAAAAATATTGAACACGCAACAAAAAAACTGATGATGTTCGCATTTTTTTTGCAGCATGCTGTGTCCGACGCGCCCCACCGCGCGCTTGAAACAAGGTGCTACCATGCTGCCACTAGGGTATTAGGATATTTATACTCTGCCAACAGTTTCACAAGTGTAAAACTGCTGTTTAAACAAACCGATTTTCAGTCAAACTCACTCCTGAGCATCTACAAGACGAGCACAAGACTGTACGCATTGTAATTTTCTAACTTTTTTCTAAATAGTATGGTACATATGTGGAAACAAAAAGTATGTATAACCCAAGCATTATGCTTGCCTCTTCCCCTCTGACTCGTGCTTGGGTGTAGATGCGTTTTGGGAAGAGCTGACTTTTCAGTGTCTGCATTAGCAGTAGGGTATCGCAATTCCGCACATGGTTTGTAGCCCGCAAATGACCCGCAGGTACCATAAACGTGGTTGCCTTTCGTTCGTTTAAACACGTTAGCTTCAGCAAATTTAACCCATTGAAGACGACGCCTAATTTTGCGTGGCGCGCCATGGGACGACGCAATTTTGTACAACACCTTCGACGTGGGAAAGTTTTGTGATTGTTCACGTGATGTGTGGCGACTCGGTGGGCTCATGGCACCTAGATGTTACCCGAGGCCTGATGCTCGCCCGATACTAAACGACGTACCTAGCCTACTGCGCACTAACGCGCGACCGAACTGAACGCAAAGATAATTAAGTAGTTTATCCTTATGACACTAAACTACAGTTAAAATAGATAAAAAGAATACTACACTAAAACAAAACAAATACTACTACTACTAAAACACGGGACGAGGGCCCGTCCCATGCTACCGATGCGCGTCTGCAGATAATCTCAAAGAAATACATGTGGCTCTCGAGGTTTCGCGCAACAAATCCACCGCGCAACGCCAAGTTGTAGACGACGGCACTAGATGATTTCCGGATAGTACTAGGCGCGTCGACTTGCGCCAACAAAAAGGGAATCCGTTTTCTAATCCAAAAGACATCCGGCTCAACTGCTCTTACAAAAAAGGACAGGAGCATGGCGGCTGAAACGTAATTCGAACAAGAAATGAAAATCAATCGATTAAAACAAAGACGAACAAGGCACCCAAGTGAGGCGCCGCCGCTTTATATAGCCGCCTGGCTGGCAATGAGCCAATTAAGGAGAGGTCCGGAGACGATCGCGGCAACACGCGTCTCGGATACCGTAATCGTCGCCGGATAGCGCGGTAACCGATGCCCCCGGCCTCCATACTTCGAGGAGCGCCTTGCATCGCGAGACGCGACAAGATGTAAAGTTGTTTTGTAAACAACTACAATCATCTTCTTGGACGACGAAATCCACAGGTTCCAAGAGTGCAAAGAAATTAAAAGAAATACTGAACTGTGGAAAAAATACTAGACCTGGAAAGCGTATGATTTTGCAAGGGCTGTGGGCCACAGGTGGTCCACATCGCGTCAATTGGTTAAGTCGCTCAAAGGCAGCCTTCTGGCAAAAAGATGGGTGCCGAGTTTTTGTGGCGATGGTAAAGTAGACCCCCTATCTAAGCGATGACTGAAGTTCGGAGCGAATGATTGGTCTACCAAGCCTGAAATTTGCTCCGAAAGTGGCCCGAATCTTACGGTAGGCCCGGACGCCGCCACACAGCAATATCGATTTGCCAGGCCAGAGTGCGTACAGTCGAGTAGATTTTCTGCTTAATATAGTGTCCCTGCAGACGCGACAACGCTGGGGCGTCAATAAATGCCTTGGGAGTCCCGGAGCTAGTGTTTTCCAGTATTTTCTTTGCTTATTTCATGCCTTTTAGTTGATTCGTTGCTGATGAAGAGGAAAAGGGTAAGTTTAAAGAGTAGTTTCTGTTTTCTGAGAAGTTCTATCATCGCATATTCACAGATATCCACGTGGAAGCATTTCGCGTCAGCTTCTTGTCTATTTTTTTCTTGCCATTCCCTTTTCTTCTGTCACTTCTTCTTTCGAACCTCCTCCTTCTTGTGAGGCGTTTCTTTGAACGCTAATTGGCTTGTCCTGCAGCACCTTCGGCTTTCACCCATAAGAAATAGCATTTTAATCAAGTACTTCATGTGATAAAGACAATAAGTCAATCGTAAAAACCCACTAGCGTTCAAAGAAGAAAGAGACATGAAGTGACAAAAAAATAGACAAGAAGCTTAGGCGAACTGCTTCCACGTGGATATCTGTGAATATGCGATGATAGAACTTCTCAGAAAACAGAAACTACTCTCTAACTTACCCTTTTCTTCTTTATCAGCAACGAATCACCTAAAAAGCATAGAATAAGCAAAGAAAACACTGGAAAACACTAGATCGGGAACTCATCAGGCAATTATTGACGCCCCAGCGTTGTCGCGTCTGCAGGGACACTATATTAAGCAGGAAATCTACTCGACTGTACAGCGCACACAGTCATGAGCGCAGGGTCCCGCAACGACTCTGCGTCTCTACCTTGCATGCATCTCGCACTCCCCGAGCTTACCGTAAGATTCGAGCCACTTGAGGGGCGATTTGTAGACTTCGAGACCCCCTTTCGCGCTGCAAGCTTCTGTCGTCGCTTAGTTAAGGAGTCTATCATTGCATTACTACCAGAGCCAGGTACTCTCAGTCTGGTGGGACGCTGCCTTTAATCGAAGATGACTAGTTGAAACGATCGAAAGGCAACTACGTTAATGGTACCTACGAGAACATTTCTGGGGAACAGATGATATGCTGTGCTGCAGAACAGCCGTCTTCCTAGAAGTTAAAATAACCCTGACTATTTTGCATGTGTATGGAAGATAAAAAGCGAGCGAAACAGGTTGCAATAAAGTGTCAAGTGTAGTTAAATCTTCTAAAACGGTGTGCTTGCCAGCAACAAATGAGGCAAAGCCAGATTACTGCACGCTGCATTGGTTAAAGGCTTCGTTTCAAATTGTAGTGTACTTATAAGTGCTTATAAAAGCAAAGTTAGCGTGTAATATCTTTGCTTTCGTAAGTCCCAAACAGTCTAGATTCTTAAGGCATAAGATTCTTTCTGAGAAAAATTAACATTCAAAGCTGAAAAGCGATACTAGGAAGTTATTGTATTTTTCAGGCAGCGATTACATACATGCAAGTAAAGTAATGGTAGGAAGCAATGTATTTATCTGCACGCAAGGACCACTAGAAAATACAGTTGAAAGTTTTTGGGCTATGGTATTCCAAGAAAACGTGAAGGTATGTAATGTTGTTATTGGAAAAAAATTGTAAATGAGAATAGATGTTCATGATATTCGTAATAATTCTACGAAAATGCTTGAGGAAGCTAATAAAAGACTCCCAATTCCTCATCTCACATGGTTTCTGACTGCGTGAAGCTCTGTACTGTACAAAAACTGTGCTAGCAGACTCCATCTCTACTAGTAAGACAAACATTTGAACTAAAAAAGGGTTGAAAATGTCATTAGGTCGCTTATCAAGTTGTAGGTGTTGAATATAGATAAGTATCAGATTATGTAGGATTGTGCTGAAAATCAAAACTAGAGTAAGGGAGAGAGAGAAAGAAAGCATGAATATTTTGATTGCACTTCATTCTGAGAAGCGTAGGGATAAAGTCGAAAAGGTAAAAAAGGTGAACCATAGTTGGGAATAGTCAAAAAGAAGAAGATCCTGAAAATGGCGTTGCTGGAGAAGCCGTGAAGGGTATCAAGTGCAGAATTTTAGGAGAGGAGAATAGTGTAAGAAAACCTAGGTAATTTTCGAAAAAAACTTGGGAGAATTTGGGAATTTTGATAGAGCTTCTGGAGAATGAGGGAACACTTGCTGGTTTTGCCAATTAGAACAAAGGGAGCGAGACATTGTAAGGTAATGGTGAGACTCAAACAGAGCGATTGTTTCGCTTTTAATCACCATACTCTGAGCAGCAATCAGCTCGTTGATATCGCAAAACACCGCTGATATCGCATCGTCTCTTAAGTTAGTGCCGTTAATTGTGCATAAAGCAATTTTGAAGTTAGACTGGCTGGACCGCCATACTACATTACCTAATTTCAGTTGATAGTCCAACTATGTCGTTTTTCGGAGGAAGGCAAAGAGAAATGCTATGAATACTTACCAAGAAATGAAGGTTTGTACGTTATTGCCGATGTTCACTGAGATGTTGATGTTTCTTAGGAATAATGGTATTTGGAGATTTTGTAATTGAATGCATTTGTCGTAACAAACTCCCCGAAACGGATGGAGCCACCTGTGGATTATTGGAGGTCAAAAGCAGAGGAAGGAAAGAGCAGGTAATAAAATATTCTGGACCGAGGGTGAACAATGAACGGCTTGGACGGTGACATGAACACTCTTTCAATCGAATCGATTGAAATGTGTAATTTCCGAAATATAACGACTGGTGTTGATATGTATTTTGTAGTTCTGAGCCTCTGTGCGAACTGACATTTCGGCAAGTTACCTTCTTCGAAGTCTGGGTTAAAGATACTTGCAAAATGTTAGAACGAATGTTTCTACAGCCAGCAAACAAAGCTTCAAAATATTGATAAGGCTAGGTAGTTCACCAAGCATTTCCCTTTAAAAAACCTGCTTTCTGTCAGAGCGATCACTAACGGATTGGCGTGTATGTATGGCCAATTATTATGTCTCCGCCGGATCAGGGAGTTGGCGCAAGTAAGAAGCGAGTTCGTGTGGAATGATTGAGTATTCTTCCTTGCGCTTCATTTTGGGAGGTTTAGTATGAATCCAAATTGTATCTAAACGAGTTGAGTTGATGCGCGAGTTGATGCGGTTCATGCAGCAGGACTTTCACTGAAACTACAACGTTGTCTTGACATGTTTGTTTTGCCAGTCTCACAGCTTATGATCAGGGTTGAGCGTGGGGTCAGGCGCGCCCGACCTGGGGTGTTTTTAAAGCCATCTCAATTAATCTCCTTTCTTCTTTTTTGCGGGTAATGTAGTGGATAAACTCAGTTAAGGAATGAAATTTCTGATACGAATTGGCCGAGCTAATGTCGTCAGAATAAAAATGAAATGGCGGGCTTCAAATGTTACCCCTTTTTCTGCAGCAGATACATTGACGATTGTTTCAAAGTTTGAGCAGAAATGCCAGTTTGAGCAGAAATGTGCAATTGATTCAAATACTTAGCGAGCCTCTGCGTTTATACAGTCTGCCCCAATCGGGATCAGCCCGAGCCGTTGGGATGAATTGCGCGCTCGCAGCGCTAGGAGTTCGCGCCGCATATGCACACCTAGGGCCGCATGCACTAACATCCCTGCGGCGAGGGGAGCGGCGTCCCTAATGATGAAAAAGCCGCAGCGGCGTCCGCACGCGGTCCCTTCATAACGGGGGACGCCGCTCCCCTCGCCGCAAAAATGTTAGTGCATACGGGCCCTAGAGATCGAAGAGATTTCAGACAAGCGTTACGGATGCGTGACGCAGCGATGCGGATTCCTGCTATGCCAATTTTGGCCTGATTAAGATTGGGAGACTGTAGTTCAGAGGGTAAAGCCTAGGATGGGTAATTACATTGTTGAATGCATCGACAAATACTTTCTGCCTCATTTGAGTGAGCCTGGCTTAAGAAGCTCTAATGCGCCGTCCCTCCTTTGGGTTTGCACAGATTTCGCAAACTTGTTCTCTGAGATTATTCGCATCTGGCGATTGAAATTCAAAGCTGAGCCCTTTTCCTACTCTCGGGCGTGGGAAACGAACACGTTTGACAACGCGGCGCAGGACCAGGGCGAAACAGGTTGTGAGGAACTGAGCTTGTAGCTTACGTACATTCTGAGCGCGCACACAACAATAAGAGTTCAACTCCATACTTGGGTCAAAGATCCTTGACATCATGTGGCCCTAGCTCGTTCTGGCATCGATCTATCGGTCTTCCGAAAGGTGAGCGTTTGGTTGCACTGCTAGCTGCTGATCCATCTCAGTCTACAAACTTCTTGCACCTGCAGAGAAGTTTGGTCAAATATTTTACGAGCCGTACTATCCATTTCAGGCTTTGAAGAAGGCTAGCTGCCAAAACACCAGTCAATCAACTATCAGCAATAGCCCATCAACGCTCAGAACTACAAACTACAATGAACCAAAACATTTTGGCCACCAATTCCCTACATATTGCAGGTGGAGCATATCTTGTATGAAAACTGGTATGATCACGCGGCGCCCGAAAATTTCAATGCTTCATTCGAACTCATCCAGATAGCAAAGAGGAAACGAAAAAATGCTCCTGTCGTAGTACATTGCTCTGCAGGTACGTAATACACCGTGATGGTCCTTACGAAGCCGCAAAAACACAAAAAGACTGCGCTAATTATCTTATCAGCATGGTTTCAATCTCAATGCATCTAGCCTCCATGTTGTTTTCAACACTGAAGTACGATCAGCTCCAGATGCTTCAATGACTTGCCATTTGCTGAGCTTCTAGATCATGCAATCCAAAGTCCTAGGGCAGAATTCGGGCCCGTATGCACGTACATCCCCGCGGGGAAGGGATGTGCGCTTAACATTGAAATGATCCCCGCTGGGGCTCCCCTCCCTTCCCCACGCGAACCCCCGTATGAAAGGGATAAAAGTAAAAAAAAAAGTAAAGTAAAGTAAAAGTTATAAAGGTTAAAGGTATAGGTTATGAAGCTTAAAGGTTATAAAGTATAACCCAAAGGCAATACCGGAGAGGGGATCTCCTGGAAGTAGGGGAAGGGAACCTCCTTATGCAGAAGGGGGGATCGAGCGGGGAAATCATTTCACTTCCGCTTTTTGTGGTAATCACTCCTCTTTTCTCATCTTTTGGTAGCTACTCGCCTCCAGCATGTCATCGGCAATATTTTACTCGTTGCGAATGCCATCGCCCATCATTGCGCTCGACGCAACAAAAAAAATTCCTACGCACAATATATGCTGTTTTCAAGAATGTTGCTCACTTTCGCTAATGCTGCACATTTCAGCGTAAAGTGTCCAAAATTAGAAGTCATGATGTCTCTACAGTGAATGAATAGAATATGTTATGCTGCCGAAAAGGGGGGAGGGGGAGGGGGAGGGTGCCGCAGACAGTCAAACTAGAATTTCCACACATAAAAGAGATTGCAAATCGTGCTAGCTTTTCATGGAAGCAGTAACTATTAGCGACATGCCGTCCATTCCTCCAAGGGAATGATCCCCAGCGGCCATTCCTGCTATGCACGAGGGAATGCTGGGGAAGGGATCACTCCCCAGGGTATCACTACTCAGAATTAGGCAAATCTGCTATTTTCTAGATTTTTTCAAGGCAGCTTATGTTAGATTAACAAGGTAGGAGTAATATATCATGTAATACGATAGTTACAATGTATCTGATCAGCCTATCTGGCTAAAACTATTATGTCATTTGAAAAATGCGCAAATCTCTTGAACTTTCAAGAACTCCTACAAATATTCGAGAATGGCAGCTATTATTGCTTGTTTTTCTTTTCAAGAGGGGAATTTAGAAGAGAGACAAGATTGCAAGCTACAGGGCGCTGAGAGGGGAATCCGGCTTTCAAAGGAAATCTTTCATCAAATTGAACGAATTGCTTGGTAATAGTTGATTAAAACCAGAATATTCGCTTCTCTGGCATGATATACACCATCGAACCCCTACTCCGTTGCAAGGGATGTCGGTTCTCTCCCCCGCGCTGTTGAGCTACATTCGTACATATGGGGAGGGGAGGGGAAGGGATCCCCACCAGGGTCCGCCCGATCGAAATCCCTGAAATTAAATACCGAACTTGTGGCAGCGAAAGAGTACCGCAAAGAAATGGCTAGCAAGCGTTGAAAAAAGAACACAGAAACTACAAAACTGCACACTCATGAATTCTTCTATGAGAAAAGTAAGCCATAACATAAATGCGAGGAAACTGCTAAATAGAATCACACCACTTCAGAAATCAACATTATACTACGACAGCACTACATTATACTACAAGTATAAGAAACCCTTAAAAGCAGTAATAGGGAGAAGAAGAAGACAGCGATGGGGGGAGATACAATGGGAAGGGTGAAAAGAGAAAAAAAAGAAGACTGAGAAAAGGAACAAAGGCACTCGAAATCACTATTCTTGTATTTCTCATCCCAAAAGCCATTTAGCACACAAAAAATGGCTGAAAATAGCTTTTTTGGCGAGATGTTCACGTAGCCGTGAGCTAGATGCGACTACCGCAATGACATCTTCCCCGCTGTGGGTGCAGGGGAGAAAATAGCTCCCCTCCTTTCTGGCATAGCGGGGTTCAATTATGGGGATCGCTCTTCTGGGCCAGCTCCCCTCCCCTCCCCAGCGGGGATGTACGTGCATACGCCTAAAGGACAAGTGCGGGGAAACGGATATTTTTTAATTTCTATTTTTGACCGGATAATTCAAAGATCTAGTGGTCAGCGAAAGAAACTGAACTAGACAGCCATCTTTTATTTCGAGTGAGCAAGCCTCCTTGATTTTTGGCAATTGGTGATTACTTGCAAAATGTTTCGCTAAAATCCAGTTAAATTTGTTTGCTCCAATCGCTCAGCCTCTCCAAACAGAACATTGGATTCAAAAATAATCGAAAGAAATAAATAAAATAATCGAATAAATTTCTCAACAAACAACTGACACATAAGGATTTATATTTTTCCTCCCAAAGATACTTTGTACGGGTATGGGAAGGCACACTGAGCGATTATGAAATTTTATACATGCTGTCTAACGGCAACAGGTGCGCGTATTGCAACCGCAACGACATGCGTGCGAATTAACATCTTACTCAGGAATGAAGGATTTGAAGTTTTCATCGTTTTATGCCTGTTTGTTTCTAATTCTCTTATAAATATTTAGGAGCTATGACTGTTATGCGTAGGCATAGCATAGCTGGGATGCCAGCCCGCGCATATTAGTGTAGCTGCGCTGCGCGGCCTTGTTGCCGTTAGTCGCATATTACACTACGAGAGGTGAATGACAGACACAACTGAATGGCTGATGTGTAGCATCAAAGTCGACTCTCATGGAAGACTGGATTTCTTTTGCGCAAAAGTTCAGTATTAATAAAAGGAAAGCAGAGTTTGAAGCCCGTACAATGGGGAAATGTTAAGTTAAAATGTTGGGGGAAAAGCCAAGAAAAGACTCTGAGAAACGTTACCAGCAGAGAGTGTCTGCTTGAACACTCGCGCCTCTATAAGAAAACATTAAAGCACTGACTTGGTAATCGTCCGGACCTCAAAAGGCGCTGTAATAGACTCGCACTCGCACTCACTCAAGCACAGGCAACTTCGACTATAAAGCAGAGCGCGTTTGCGCCGAAAGATAAGAGACTAATCAGGCAAATGAGTGAGCGCAAAAGTTGGTTGAAAATGAATCCTTTGCTGAAAAAAAAACAATTATGGCACTTAAACTAGATACCAATCATGCCTTGTTGTTTTCTTGACAATATCAAGCAGACATGTTTACAATGACAGACCTAAACTCCAATCAGCTCGACATTATCATCTTGCATGCATATTTATATACTTACGGCAATATATCTTTTCACAGGAGTAGGTCGGACGGGATGCTTCGTCGGAGTTGAACTGGCAGCTCACTGGGCTGCAACAAAAAAGACCTTGCAAATGGATTTGCTGCTGAAAGAGTTGCGAGATCAGCGGATGCACAGCGTACAAACTGACGTGGTGAGCAAATGATAAGTGTAATCATTAGATATAGATGACATATAACAGAAAAACTTGAGGATTTGGTTTAGACAGGCAGGTTCTTGTAATGTGCTACTACAAATTTGACTTCTATAGGCGATCCGAATATAGGCAGTTATGAACCATTTTAAGCTGGGCTTTCGGGGTTCGACTTTGTCAATAGAAGACTGATACACTGTATTTCTAGTTTCGATTCTGACATTGCAACTGTGGCCATTGCTACAACAAGGGAAGGATACCAACATTAGTCGCCGATTAAAGATGAAATGCACATCAGTAGACACGTCTTTAAACGCTGATTCCAAACCTGCCTTCCTTTCTTGCAAAACAAGTTTTCGAAAGAAGTTATAAGCGTTTGAATGTCCACATTTGTTAGGGTTTAGGTGGCCTAAAATTGGCGAAAAGCTATGCAAAAACACCGAGAGATGGAACATCAGTTTTGTATCAAGTATTTTGTTTGCAAAAAAGGAACAAAGCCGGTAGAAATCGCATACTATTTTAGAGTTTTTCGCCAATTTTAGGCCACCTAAACCTTGGCAGATTTGGACATACAGACGCTCATAACTTCTTTCGAAAACTTGTTCCTCAAAAAAGAAAAGCATATTTGGAATCAGCGTTTAGAGGCGCATATAATGATATACATCTCCTCCAATCGCTGATTAATATTAGTATCCTTCCCTTGTAAGTCAATGCATGCATTCAACAGCGGGGCTGACTGCCGCTGTTCAGTCAACATAATAATTGTTGAATACGAGAGTGTTGTCTGTAATTTCAGCAGTACCTTTACATCTACCGAGGTCTTATTGAATATCTCATACGGAAAGGAGTAACAAGAAGGTTGGATGTATCTAAGTTTGTGAATGACTACGACAGTTTAATAAAAAGAAGAAAGACTAAAGGTTGGTTTTGTATTGTGCACTTCTAAACTGCCGGTCCCTTTCGCAACTTATTTTCACTCACTTCATTTACTAACTACATCCTGAATGCGCAGTGTTCGAACTATCAAGCTACTGCATAAGTTCTGTCCGATCTGAAATTAATTCAGAATGTCATGACTTCTTTGCAAATCAACTTTTTTCCGTGATTATAGTTTTGTTGTGTTGAGCAGTTCTTTGGCTATCAGAGTAATAATAAGACTTGCGGGAAACCCTACTAAAAAGAAGCGAAAACTCAAAAACTTCGCAGCCTTCTTCAAACTTGTCTTTTTGGCTGGCAATGCTCCCTTATGAGAACTGAAAAGCATATCAGATAACCATGGATAGGTAGAGAAATTTTCGTAGATTACCTTGCGTTCTCAAAGGGCCCATAAGGTCTTTGGTGCAGAGATTTTTTTTGATCGAACGAAAAAGAAGCCGCTTTTTGACCATTCTTCAGCACATGTGTTGATGCCTTCTCAGACAATTGCATCGGGAAGTTCGCGGGTGCTTGCTCGGCCATCAATCATCCATGCCGCGAGCTGCCCGGTATAAACCGATATTGGACCCGATGAGTGACCGCGGCGCATCCTGTCAGCGCCCGATAGTTGACCCGATTAGCATGCTTGTGAGACCTAGGAAGAGTGAAGAAATTTTGGCCTGTCTTTCATGACAACTACTGAGTACAAATTGAGCAACTTGTTGGCTCATCTGTCACATCATCTAATGTCGTCGATAACACTCAACCGATTGCTGAAGTTTGTTTTGTGAGCATATAATCTCAACTGTCACACAGCCCAACGAGAAGCGATTACCAGCCCCACAAACACTTAGGATAGCCCCATCGCTGCGGTGTACCTCACGCGGGTTCTGCCTTAAGCTACAGCGTGTAAGAAGTGCGGCCTTTGATAAGGCCCGCGACACGCCGAGTGAGGTGATTGGGCCGCGACTCTCCCGATAAGCTCTTTCCAATTTTAACTTGGCCGCGGCGTTCCCGGTAAAGTATACATGGGCCGCGGCGTGCGCGGCTGAAATTTTAAGGGCCGCGGCGCACCATGTAATACGCTTTGAGGCCGCGAACTTTCCGATGCAATTGTCTGAGTTACGAATTATGAAAATTTTACATTTGACGCGAGCGGTGAGAAGGAATTGCCGGGTGGGCCCCGCTGACTCTTGCTTTATTCTAGCACCTTTTAATATGAACTCATCGACTGGTTCTATTCGCAGGAAGTTATCGCTTTTAGAACATTCTTACAAAAAATGAATTTTCGACAACAAATTTTGCGAGCAAGACGTTTTCTTCATGAAATCGACCTTGTGCATAAACAAGACTGTTACACCCTTATTCGGCAATCAATGAAAGGATTTGCCTTGAGCGGCGCACTGCGGAGATTTTCTTGCAAGAACATATCTCTCAGGTGAGAACGTATCTCGGCCGCTTGAATATCTTATGTTAGGCCTGCAATCTCGCTGACCTGGTAAATTTATCGAATTTTGATGTGTATTAGAAAGAACAAAAAAAGGGCATTCTAACGATGGGAACAGTATCGCATTAAATGTGAAATTCTCTTGGAACATTTGCTTCAAGCATAAGGCAAAAAAAATCGAACAGAACTTATGTAGCAGCCTGGTAAGTCTAAAAATTAGGTTGGCACATAAGTAATGCAACTTTTTATGCAACTTTTGTCTATTTGAACGTAGCGCATTCATTTTTTGGCAATATAAGGAATATGATGTAAGCTTCTAATGCTCACATTTTTGCCATCTTATGTGAGAATTACGGTAGGTCTACGGTACTATGGGAAGAATTTTAGAATGCATCAGATTTTGCTGACTTGGCCTATAGGGCTTATTTGACATGCTGATCAAATGAGATCCGTTTCGCATGAAAAGGCCTCGTTCGTGAGTTCAAAAGATGATTTATTTTGGGACAAATGAATATGATTTTCGTGTTTACCGCATAGGATTACCCTATAGTGTAAAGTATAGCGAATTCTGACTTTTCGCAGCTTAGTTATTGACAAATTGTTTTCAAAACTTGACGCATTTGACTTGTTCAACTTCTCAAAGGCACCCCATCTTAATTTGTGTTTAACTTTCATTTCTTTTTCACTGATTCCAATGTGCCAACTTCCAGCTACATGCTGCCTGTAATTGCTTTTTCATATGTTTGAATCAGGTTTCGTAGGGCTTCATGTTTGCCAAAAAATCGTAAAACCTCGATTTTCAGCATTTTCAAAAAAATGCTTAGAGTTTTTGTACTACGTTATCAAAAATCAAACCGTTTGCGCAGACTTGCAGCTTACATCACGATCTACATGATGCCACAGAATGAGATTGCTACATAAAATAGGAAAAAAGTTACGGGAAAAGTTGCCAAACTTATGTGCCAACATAATAAAACAAAGATTTCATCGCGATTTCTCAAAATAGCACTTCAACGGTGTCAAAAGTAAATTCTGTGCTTTCCTTGCTTTCGAGAAAAGTCGATGCTAGCGGCGGACATGTAGATAGTAGCGAGTTAGCAAGTCCGAGTAAAAATGTCTACCATACGATGCCAGTATGATGTCATGGTCTGCGCTGTCAGACAGAATTCTTTGAGATTTGAAATATTCTAAGGAAGTTGATCTGCTTGGTGGTTTATAATGTTGTACCCTTCTTGAGTAGTAAAACACTGCGTGTGGTGCAATTGGCGTGATTCTTTTTTTTTAAGTCTCATACACAATCACTTACCTATACCATTTGATCCAACTGGTTTGCTCCGGAATGAGGGGCTTCGTGACCTAGTTGAGGCTAGGTAATGATCAGAGGCACTCGCGCGAGGGAGACGCAGGTGCGTCGCGGGCGCGAGCGGCCTTAATTGAGCCACAGGGCTCTGCCTTCCCGAAGCCAAGCCAGTTGAATCAAAGGTTATCTGTTTCTTGGTCGCTGCAACGAATTAGTCACCTTTTCTGCTGATTCATCTCTTCAGTTTAAGCTCTACATAATTCGTTTTTTTTTTCAGAGCAAGATAAAGAAAACCTATCACTTGCTGTAAAAGAAGGCAGATCGAAAGATTATTGTCCTTCAGTATATTTCATCTTATAATAGTGTGCATTACCAAACGGAATTTAGTGCAACAATTTCCAATTCATTACATTACTGTGTAACGCAATTATTGCTAAAAATTGTTCATTGAGTGTTGATCGGCGTCATGATCGAATTGTGGAATAAATAAATTGGATAAGTATGCACCTGCTTCTCTGGGTCCAACACAGCAGTCGTGGAGTCGCGCTGAGCTTTGTTATCGGGAAAAAGCAAAGCGGTATCGTCAGACATGTTAGTAGGCATTTGAGCCGCGATTCGTATCTACTAACACACCCTTTGAAAATAGGTTATTTACTCTTTTGACGTGCTCTACCGTGATCTTCCACGATGCGCTCCATCTGAATGTAAAAATTTCGTTTGTTTACGCTTATTCCAATCATATGCCACCACATTTAACCTGTATGCATGCTTTATTGCTTACTCACTTGGCAGTGGCGTACCCAGAATTTCCGCTCGGGGGGGGGGGGGGGGGGCGACAAAAGCCCCCCCCCCGAAAAATTTTTTTTACGAGGCTATTTTGAATTTTTAAAAATTTTTAAAAATTATTTTAATTATTTACGAGTGTAAACAAGTCACTTGCATATTTTTATAACCCATACAAGTAACTTTCAAAAATTTCGCGACCCCCCGCCCCCTCCACCCCTCTCGGTACGTCACTGTCACTTGGACACTTTAGATGGCCCGGCTTCACATTGCGGGCTCCAGCACAGGATTTTCCGCTTATCCCTATCCCTCGCCTCAGACATCCACGATCTTCTTGGTTGTCGTCGGTGGCTGCGTCCACAAGCTCCAAGGGCGAAAGTCGTGTCCAGCTAATTTCTCAGCTAATCCATCCGTTCCACGAATATGTCTGTCCATCTCACTGGTCGTCTTCCTCAGAGCTGTTTTACTTCGCGAGGATTTCCATCTGTCGTCTGTTCTCTCATAATGTGACCGGCCCATCGATGGTTCGCTTTCGCGACGTATTCCGCTGGGTCACGAGGACAAGACATCCTTCTCAGATCCGCTGCGAAGTCCGACAAGATGTTGTTTATGTCGGGTCATCTTTAGAAGTTTACGCTCTAGCGCTCCATGGGTGGTCCTTAGAGATATCCATGTGGCTACGGTGTCAGCCCAGGTCTCATCTGCGTAATAGAGCGCTGGGATAACGTTGAGTCGAACATGTGGGCACGAAGCTCCGGGTCCGTCAGTTTGTCGGTGGCTTCCTTCAGTGGCCCAAAAGCGGCCCAGGCTAGTCTTCTTCTTCTCCGATTGAGTTTTCCCCTCAAGTCGTTCTCCATGTTCATCAAACGTCCGAGAAACACCTAAGAAGACGTCTCATTAGGGGTGCTTTCCAATTCCAATTCTGCATCTCAAAAGGTGAATGCTATAAGGCAGTCCTTGTAGCAGTCGGCTGACGTCCTCACGTAAACTGAGTCCACTCATTGATCGACTGGCGTTGACAGGATGGCGTTGGTTTCGACGCTGTTAGAAGCTTTCTCGTAGTCGACGAAGGTTAGGGCAGAGGCAGTCGATGTTCCCGGCAGACTTCCATGGCTCTCGAAACCGTTTGGATGTGGTCCATGCATTTGAATCCTTTGCGGACAGTATACTTGGGTAATTCGAAAATTTTTTATCGAATGAATGAATATCGAATAAATTTGAAGAGGAAAAATTTCGAATAAACGAATATTGAATAAATTCGTAAATGAAAAATCTCGAATAAATGAATATCGAATAAATTCGAGGTTCAAAAATTCTCGAATGAATGAATTCCGAATAAATTCGGAAAATCAAAAATATCGAATGAATGAATATCGAATATATTCGAACATTGGTAGTCGAATTTCGAATAAATATTCGAATGATTTATAGAATAGTTAGAGCTACTCAAACTTGCCGATATATCTGGCTAAAGCCGATCCATTCATAATCAGCACCCTCGTACCCCTCGTATACCAACTCCTAGCTCAAAATTTTCCAAAAATCGCTGAAATCGATAAAATAGATTTCATTTTTAATCAGCATCCTCATTTACCCCCTGTACCAACCCCCAACCTCGTGTCTCAAGATTTTCCAAATCGACAAGATCGATAAAGTAAATTTTTATCTGTAACCAGCACCCTCACTTACCCCTTGTGCCAACTCCCAGCCCATGGCTCAAAGTTCTCCAAAATGATAAAATTGATAAAATAGAAATTTATTCATAATCAGCACCTTCACCTACCCTCCTCTACAAACTCCCAGCCTCATAGCTCAAAGTTCTCCGAAAATCGATAAAGTAAATTTTTATCCATAATTAGCACCCTCACTTACCCCCCCCCCCCCTGTAGCAATTCCCAGTCCATATTCATCGGAGACTTACGTCTTGTGTGTATAGGCTAGTCGTAGACGAAGGCATGTGTTTATTCCGCGAAGCGAATCCCCCTGTAGCCCCGGGCATACTGCAGGCATTTCAGTAGCGACGCGCTTTGGCAATAGTCAAATTGTTCATAGTTTATCGTTCGGATCCAAAAGTAGAGAATGCAGGGCACTTATCTGTTCAGAAAGTTGTACACGCTACACAATTGTGGTAAGCTGGCGTTACATTTGAAGACATCTCGTAAATGGCACATCGCGTATGGCTATCGCGTGAAGTATCTCATAATCAAAGCTCGCATTTCTCAATGTGGACCTTATTCGTCGGCCTTTAGCCTTTACCATAGTTGACAGGCTGATAGCTCTTGGTGTTAAAGTGCTTGCAAGCCTCCGTGAAAATCTTTGATGTACTGTGATAACAGAACTATCATGTACTATCTACTGAACAGAAGTTCATTGCGAGGTGATATAATTGCAAAATTCAGCGACCGTCTAATCCTCCACTACAGCTGCGACGTCCTTTATTCAAAATGAACCAGTTCGCAAAAAATCTCTAAGGTAGCGAATAGAGGCAGTTGTGCAATATAACTTATGCGAGCAAGAGTGCTCACTGGTGTGGGTCTGCGTACCACAACCATAAACAATGCAAAGAAAGAAAAACAGGCATTTCAGACACTAATATATGGACTCGTAACATGAGCTTGAATTTGATAGCTTCTTTACTGATTTGGTGCCAATAGCAGTGCGAACAATCTCATTGATCGAAAAAGCACCAATTAAAATCCAGATATGATTTTTTTACTGTCGCAAGCAGTCGGAAGAATGCGACTCTCCATACAGTTCAAAGTTCATAACGGTTGCAAAAGCTGCATTACAAAGTTTTGCGAAAAAAACGCGGACGAAGTGAGCTTGATACTCAGCAGTTAGCTCTGCAACAAAGTCGAATAATCTGAATGCGGAGTTCATTCGAATACGAATTCGAATAAACATTCGAATAAAACATTCGAATAAAATCTATTCGAAACCCCGTTTTTTGATTATTCGAGTTTTCGAATAATATTCGAATCCTCGTTTTTTGATTATCCAAGTTTTCGAATTTTATTCGAAACCCCGTTTTCTCAATTATTCGAGTTTCGAATATTATTCGAAAATGGAATAACACCGAATATCGAATTTCGAATACGAATATATTCGAATGTTTTATTCGAATGATCGAATTTCCATTCGACTCGGACCCAAGTATAGCGGACAGTAGTTCCGAAGATCCTCCCGTTCACCCTTCTCGAAAAGAAGGACTGTTTTTGACGTTCTCCACTGGTCGGGAATCCCTACCTGAAGATAAGTTGCCAGGTGCGACGCGAGAATCTCGTGTAGACGTTGTCCTCCGGCTCGCAAAAATTCGACGGAAAGGTGGCCCGGTTCTGCAGCCATAGACATCTTAATAGCCTGAATCGCTGTGCGCACCTCAGCAGGTAGAATCCTTGGTGGTACTTCTCCAGTGGGAACAACGGGCATTGGCACGGGTGTTGATGAGCGGAAGAGGTTGGCGTAGAAGTTCCTCGCGATAGATTCCAGGTTATATCGGGAAGAAGTCGTAGTTCCTTCTTCGTTCAGTAGTGCAGCCAGCGGTGGGTGATATTCACAGATGTCCCTTCGGCACTTCTTAAGACTTCGTCTTCCTTCGGCCGCTCCCAATATCTTAGCTTGCTTGTACTTCCTGAATTTCTCCTGCAAAGCTGTTCTGCAACTGACGCTGGTTATCACTCGCTCGAGATGGACTGCACTCGGAACTTGCCTCATCTTGATCTCGTTCTTTCGGTTCTTTGGTGGTCTTCTAAATGCGCTCCAAGTTCTTGTCGAAAGTAAGTGAGGCGCACTCTCCGCAGACTCGCAAACCTTTCAGAAGCCGATCGTAGTCGTACGTTGGGTTGTCCTCGATGGGCCATTCACAACTTGATATGAGCTCTTCCAGCCTGTTACCGTCATAAACGACATCCCTCCTTCTTGCTGCACTGTGGAAGACCTTCTTTTCCAGCTTTGACTGAATCGTACCTTCGTTCGAAGAGGCTGTGATTGGAGCCACTGCAGAAGGATGGAACTGCTGAGACATCGAGCAAGCTCCACCTTCGGTTGGTGAGAATATGGTCGATCTCTGCGTGAGTCGTTTCGTTGAGCGATTCCCACGTCCACCGTCGATGATGATATTCCATGGAAAAGTGGTGCCGGAGAGAAGCTAAACGGTTGTTGTTTTCGTGCTGAGGCTCACATTCAAACTTTCCGATCCTATAGTCATTTTTTAGTGGCATCGCGATTTTCGCGTTGAAGTCACTCACAACAAGTTTGTAAAAGGACTTGCGATTGACCTACTCCACATCTACCTAGAAAATATCCGGTTCTGATTTATCAGCTGCTGATGTTGGAGAGTAACAGTTAATGATGGCGATGGTTTAGGTCGTAGTCGTGAGATGGCTAGTCGAGGTGTTAGTTCATGCGAATCGACAAGATGGACGATAAGGATAGATGACAAAGCCAAGCCTCCATCATCTGTCACACGTCCTTCTTCCTGGACATCGTTCTCTACAGAGCGATGACGTGATATTTGATGTGCTCTGCAGCGTCGAGAAGAGCGTTTGTCGATTCGCATGAACTAGCACCTCGACTGTTTTGTCGTGTAGGTGCAAAGCATGAGACAGTCTCCAAGGGATCCAAAAAACCCTTGAGGACCCTGACATCATTCTTGCCTACCACCCGGCGCCGTAGGCGGGATCCGATAAACAGGGTTTATTTCATTTTTTGCTGACATGACTGAAGTTTTCCCCCCTGCAAGAGGAGACTTACTAGGTCTACTCTTGATTTCCACGGGGCGATCGCTGATTCGGGTGTGGAGCGGAAAAACCGCCTAACGACGGAAAATCAGAGACGGGGAATCTGTTCTGGCCGGCTCTTAGTTAGGCATTCGGCCAAGACCGAAAACGTCGAACTCCTTCACAGCTTCGGAGGCCCTACCAGAGTATACACTCTGCTGTGCATCGTAGTTCGACACCCAGTGTCATTCCCACACCACGTTGAGGCGGTCGACTATTATGGGGCATGCATTATTATTTCCAACTTATTATTTAGAAAGCTTTGATAACTTAGATGAGCCAAAACCATTCTCAAAATAGTGGTCCTGGACGCCATTAGTCGATTAACTCGTCATGTAGCATGCATCTCTGTGAGATCATAGAAGTTCTAGACTTTTTTCATCATGACTGATTCCCCGGTCAACTATCTCTGACCAGGAATTATTCGTAAACCTCTTTAAGAGAGACACTGCGCTCTAGTTAACTCATTGCGTGTGTCTTGTTGACGAAGTTTTTACCAGTGGTATCAACTTTTATCTTTCTTCTTCTTCCCTTCTTCTCTCTTTCCCACATGCATTTTACCTTATCTGCTTATTTTTCTCACCCGACAACATCATAAGTAGGCAATACATTTTGACCCTTTTTCCTCGAGATGTGTTATATTGTTGATACATCGCTATTTGTCGCGGGAAATTTCATAAAATTTTTGGGAGTCGCGGGACTTCGTTTCCGAAAAGATTAGCAGACGACTACCTGGAAACTGCTAAATCTTTACTAAGGAAGAACGATTGGTTATTTATCGTATGCGAACCTAGGGTGCCTTCATAGCGCGCCCATAGCCGCCGCTAACGACCCGTAACAGCCGTTGGCTTTAGTATCATAGGGGAGCAGAATCATCAGTTTTGTATTGCGTTGCTGCACTCGCTTACGTCTCACCTTCCATGCTTTTCCTTCCTATTGCTAGCAGTGTGCAGTATGATCTCATGTAATTGCTTTTGTCCATTGTTGTCATTATTTTGTTGCTATACATTGCATATCCTATTAGCGTCCTCACTTCGCTTTTGCAATGTCTTTTCTGTAACGTCTATGAGCGATTGGACTACCTCCCCGCCTTTGCATGTGCTTCGATTTTTTCTTGCTTGCTTTTCTTCTTCACCTTTGACATGACTTTTTGCTGCATGTTCTTTCATGTGGTACAGTCGAGTAGATTTTCCGCTTAATATAGTGTGCTTGCACTGAAGGTGAAATGCGGTAAAATTTGCGCGTTAAGAAATAGCTACGCCTGTGACGCCGGCCATTTGCGCGCGCAAAATGTTGGCATTACTGGCGTGGCTAGTTCACGCGCAAATTTTACCGCATTTCACCTTCAGTGCAAGCACACTATATTAAGCGGAAAATCTACTCGACTGTACATATCTTCTATTCTTAGACCAAGAGATCTGTAAACAAATTTGACTCGTTTTTTCTTGGTCCCAGAGAGTGAGTAGTGCTTGATGGGATAGACTACAAGCGTAAACTTGTTAACCACTTGATTTATTGACTTGGCGGCAGCAGGAAGGAAAATGCTTGGAAGATGAAAAGCGTGGGCGGGTCACTCAAAGTAGTAAGAATCTGACGATTTTGCGCTTTTATGATAAAAAAGCGGCCACCGGCGGCTACGGGCTGCTAGCGGCGGCTGCGAGAGGAATGAAGACACGATAAGCTAAATCGGTTTTTTCTTTTGAACCTTCAGATCGCGAGTGTTTGAGTTCCAAGGTTGATAGTGGCTATCAAGCAGTAGGTACACCCTTTGGATAAAGCTCGACAGGACTTGTCGGCATGAAAACCTCTGCTTAAAAATGGAAAAGCTTAAAGAAACTTCCTATTGCCTATTCACCTTTAAGCTTATTATCCTTGGGAAAAACCTATTGAAAAAGGCGTAAGCTGCGATTCACTGTTTCGCCATTGGTGCCTTTTCTTGTTTCAGTCAGCTTTCCAATGAAGTGAAAATGTTACAAGATGTGTGAAGGATGTGATTTAACAGTGCTAGTATCAATATGACAAAATTCAAAGCGAACATTTACCATCTATACCATGTTTATAAGGGAATTTTGTTTATAAGGGAATTGTCATTGCTTGCTCTGACCCAATTCGCACAAAGCGGAATAATTTGCGGTCAAGACATGGAGTATGAAATTTATCAAAAATCAGTTACTTCCACAATGATGTGCTCGTCATTTTTGTGGAGCTAAACAGATGATGACGTATCTGAATCTTCACCTTGTCCATCAAGCGGTGTCGGGCAGTAGTGGCAAAAATCACCGTCGGCTGGTATATACCGTGATTGTACGCCAGGTCATGCGAGTAGTACATCTGAACATCAAGGCTCATAGAAGCTCTGATGACCAAACCTCTGACTATAAGTTTCAGGAATGTTTTCGAAACTCATGCAGTTACTAGCGTATGATTTTCAATCTACAGATCTATCTATGTTCGGATCTGCAATGAAAGCAAACCAAAGCGCTAGTATGTATTTCTACTTAATGCACTCCTACTGTTTTCCTTGGTTCATTTTGGTAGAGGCACAATGAAGAATTGCGAAAATGCCTAATTTATCCCTGTTGTTTCTGACAAATCATAGTCATTCGTATAGTTCACTTTTAGCAAAAAAATAGTTTGTATTAACGAGAATTTGCATAAATTGCGAAAGTTGCATCCTTCTTTGTATTCTCTGGATTTCACGTACGCGTACATACGTTCATGAAAGCAGTTGCATGCTAATCTCAAATGTACTGCTATATGCGAAATAAAGAAATTGTGGTAACTTGAATATGCGATAGTTACAATAAATATGAAACGTAAATAGTGATAAGCTCACGACTGCTTTAGAGGTGAGTGGCTCTGTTACACTATCTGGTTTGGTTCCTCATTGCAGGCCGCTTTTCGTGTTTGAAGCTGCAGCTTAATCATTGTGCTACGTTACAATACAAACAAGAATCTAAATTACTAAGAAATCAACCAAGTATTGATCATCGCTGTTGTGATAATAATGCGCTGTGAAATTTTCGTAAACGGGAACAACTTCTCGATTTTAATCCAAATACTGAACAGACAACAAGCAAATGGAGTAAATATGCCAATTTGGATTATAGAATACTCAATACAAGAAACGAGCAGAGCAGTTTTCTAGATTGGATGTTCTTCTAAAGAAATACTCTAACTTGATATCACTTTTTGACTGGTGAAGAATAGTGTTCGTAGACTACTTGGAAAAAAGCAAAAGAAACGCAACCCGATGTGTATGTAATGGACTGTAGGGGAAGAATACTAAATCCGCCAAACCAATGAAGATGTAAACCACCATGCGTCTTTGATCGATTTCAACCACGCTTTCGTTTTCTGCGGAACGACCCTTTGAGAAAAGTTATGGGCGCCTGAAAATTCAAATTTGTCAACTCTTAAGTGGCTAAAGTCGATAGCTGTGCAGAAACGCCGGATAGTAAGAACTTCTTGTGTCAAGTATATTGACTACATTTGCAGCTTGTTGAAATCCGCATACGTGTTTGTGTACAAATTTAAGCTAAGTTTGGCTCCCGCCAGAGTGCCGAAGTTATGCCAGCGCTACGCCAGCATTTCGATCGATACACATGTATTTCGTTGGGGACATCTACCTGCTGAGCTAGCCCCGCCCCCACGAAATACACGTGTATCGATCGAAATGCTGGCGTGGCGCTGGCATAACTTCGGCACTCTGGCGGGAGCCTTTATTCCACTTGGAACTTGACAATTTTGAACTGTCAACGCTCACAATTTCTTCCAAACAGTTGTTACGCAAAGAAAGGCTGATTTAAACTCAAGTATGAAGACGCGGTCAATGCTGCTATATCTACATCTCTTTTCGCCTCCGGATAAAGTTGGTATCCTTCTCTTGTACTACCAGAGCACATCTTACGCGATGACAGTCGTTGCTTGATTATCTTGTCGGACATGTACCCCGAGTCGGTTGCGGGCTTAGTGTGATTGCGCTTATGCGGTGTGTAATGCTCTAGACAAACCTCTCGCGATTTCAGTCGCCACGCGATTTGGCCATTTGCCAGATCTCTTCAAACCCAACACTTTCAGACCACAAATGTTTGGTGTATTCAAGTTTTGTAATTCGATGGAATGTGCTGTATTTCGTATGCTAAAACTGAGTTTGCGACGAGTTATAAGCACTGGAGCATTGCGAAGTTGCATAGCTGCTGAAATCGCGTGAGGTATGCCCGGGGCCTAAGATTTTGATGCGTGAATCGCCGGTTAATCTCGAATCTTGCATCTTCAACAGGGACATTGCTAGAATTAGTCGCTAGTTTTGCATCGGTAATTATCATAAAGTACGAACGCTTTTCTTCTTTCTAAGAAGTTTCGTTTTTTTCCAAATGCTGAACTCGGGTGTGACCCCTTCGTCTAAGTGCGTCTCTACAGAGAGAGGAATGGCTATCATACATGGAGGAGAGGACAATCTAGAACCATTGCTAGAATATCTTATTTGTCTAACAATGATGGAATGCACGAGCAACTTACGGAATTTTGTTTCCCTTAGTTCTCCTACAACACATCTTCGAGAGGGCACTAGAACTGACCGTGGCACTTGACCGGACAATCTGTTCGACTTGTCATCTCAAAGCACGGGAGGATGGGTGGTCGATAAGCTTAACCTAGGAAGTTCTTATGAGGGGTCGTCTCAGTGTTTAATTGAACCGAATGGGTTTTATACGGACCAGTGTTTGATCTAAATCTTTCTAACAAGGAGTCAATAAGAGAATGCTGAAAACGATAAAGTTTCGTGTTTCGCCGACCATTTCATGTCCATTTCAATGCGGATAACCGGTTTAGCTGATCGATCGTATTGAACTATAAGTTATTTTTTTGCGGAAAGAGTGCTAGTATGTGCTCAACAATTAGGCGTAGGCGTTTCACAAAGCTCAACATGGTTCAGTTGAAATAGGTACGTATTTTGCTTGGAAGCATTGCTTAAAAATTTGAGAAATATACCGAAGCAACTTCTCAATATTGATAACTCGAAACATTCCGCTCAATTGTTGGTTGTTAAATTGCATGTAGTGGCTGTCGAAAAATATCATGACTTATAATAACGGGCCAAGGGTTGTTTACGTCTTTTTGTACGTGTGTCTGTCTGTCCGTTACGAAATTCGCAGAGCGAGTTCCAGCCAACCTCTTGAGTCCAAATTTTGCACGGCGCATGCTAGCAGCATGAAAATCCGTTATGCAAAAGCACGAGCGGATCCGTTGAGTGTATCCCTCAAAAATAGCGCTTCAAACGGATCCACTTGGCTTCCGACCAGCAAAATTGAGACTGTACCACCACTTCTTGCAAAGTCATGGAAATGATTAACAAGCTGATGTGCAAGCCATGGACTTTAGCCCAAAAAATTGAACTAAAGTTGATTACTTTACGAAAATGGCGCCGAAAAAAAACTAGTTGCGTAAACGTTCAATTTGCCAAGATTTTACCTAATTATTTGAGGAGATTTTTGCACAAAGCTATAGCCCATGGTGACCATCGTCGTTATGGCGACTACAAACCATAAAAAGTCCAAAAACCGGCTCAAATTTGCATCTATTCTTCTCGGAAAAGTTTCATCCAAGCGAAGATACCGATTTCATACAAAAAAGCTTTCAGAATGAGTAGTGGTTTACAAATCATTCGTGATAGCCTGCATAGCGCGGTAAGGATCAATGTCATTATTATGCCGGAATGAGTAAGGCAAACAGAAAGTAGGGCCAGTGCGAGCCTCTGCGAAGCGGAGGTGACTGGTTGACTGGTTGATTTTATAGTGATTATAACCAGTTGTCTGAATTTTGTTGAGAAATTAATGCGTTTGAATGAACTAACCAGTTAAGAAGGTCAGTAGAAATTGAACCGTCTTTTGCATTACAAACGATAAACAGAATTTATCCTGCAAGATTTATCTTACAGGTTTTGTTTTGTGGAAATACGCATTCCCTCGATATCATCCCATATGTCTTCCCTCAACATGACGTGGACTACGTGGCTTGATGAGGCGCCGCCTCGCCTCGGGCTTGCGCCACGTTTGCGTGCGCGTCTTCGGCGTGATGTGGCAACAAGAAGAACGTGGAGAAGCCTGCGCCACGTTGTGCTGAGCGCCACGTCTCGCCAAATAATGCGCCGTGGCGCAGGCTTTTCCACATTCTTCTTGTTGCCGCATCACACCGAAAATGCGCACGCAACGTGGCGCAAGCCCGAGGCGAGGCGGCGCCTCATCAAGCCACGTAATCCACGTCTTGTTGAGGGAAGACATATGGGATGATATCGAGGGTATATGTACTGTTTTACAGAGATGCCGAACAGACCATTTCCACTTTATATGCATTGAATCTCGAAAACAGTACAGCAAGATTCTCCTCCATCTTGGGCTTTTAGCGAAGTCTGAAGAGGACAACAGTTGCTAAGGGATTCAAAAGGCAACGTCAAATTTCGATAGTGACAAAAGGGCAAGCGACGTTGAATCCTTCCAGCGAGAGCTTTTTGCATTTAGATTTATCGCGAGTAGAGTTGTTGTTGTAACTGTGCCAAGCGTTCAACTTTGCATGCGTCCAAGCATTGCCTCATGACTTATTTATGTGTTGTTTGTTATGCCAGATTGCTAAGCATTTCTGGGCACGTGGGACGCAAAGACAAAAAATAGAGTGAAGAGAAGTTTAAACTGAAGTTACCTGCTTAGACTTAGGGCCGCATACATTAGTATCCCCGCCGAGGAGAAGATCGCAGCTTAAATGAAGATTTATATCATAAATCTCCGATATCTGGATTTCATGCTGTCTACCCTATCCGTTAAGTATTTCCAACATTCTTCACTATGAACATATTGAACAGGAGCGAGAAGCTGTACATGTATTCCAGCTTTTTGAGTAATCAGTCGATGATCCCCAGCGGTCGACCGTCTTTTCTTCAAAATCATTTTTCTTTCTTCAAAGTTAACGAAAACATTTGAGAGTGGTACGTTATCTAATCCAACAATGCTAAGCATGTTGCTGATAAGAACAAATGATGTTTCAATCATGAAATTTGCGCTGAACCACAAGTCGTAAGATGGGGTTTATCGAAAAATTCGTATCTCAAAAACTCATTTATTCTCATCAGCAACATGCCTAGCACTGCTGGGTTAGACGGACAGTACAACGTTGAAAGGTTTTTGCTGACTTTGAAGAAAGAATACACTTTGGAGAAATGAAGGTCAGCCACCGGGAATCATTAGGATATCATACAAAAAGTTGAAGAATGCGTTTGCTCTGTTAAATATGTTCATAATGAAGGATGGTGAGAACGCCCACAGATAGTCATACCCAGGTATCTCGAGCTTCAAGATGAAGTTTTCTTTTGAGCTGCGGTCTCCTCCCCGGCGGAGATGTTAATGCACGCGGCTTTAGCTGAAAAGGGCGGCCGGGGAAGTTGGGCGGAAGGGGGAGAGGAGGAGGCGACGGTTTCTGTACTGAATGACGGGTTGACCAGCCTCTTTCAAACAAAATCCTCAACTTAGCTCATGTAATTTACAGAATTCTTTAGCATTTTTCAGTGACCATGCAAATAGATATCCCTTCTGCTATAACCGACTAAATCTGGCATGCTCATGTGCCATCTGCTCCAAGCAGCGTAACTTCGCTATCTTCGCTGTCTACTCACAGCCAATAAAGACAGCAAGCTTTGCTGTCTTCATTGGCTGTGAGTAGCTTTGCTGCTCACGGGCACCCTTCTTTAGTCGAAATGGCCGTTTAGGATGAGATGCATATTACTTACAAGGCTTATCAGCTGCAATGTCGGGAGCACTAGCATCTCCGCTCCCGCGCGCCCGTTTCGCCCAGACTCTACACCTTTCGAAAGCATGCTATCTAATCAGTTTCCCAGCGCGAGCATGGGAAAGGTGGAGCCCCAATCGATTAGACATAATTAGAATATATGTTCGCGCGAAAGAGGTGCAGATTCCCGCGCGGGAACCGAGATGCAGGTGCACCCGACACTGCAGTTGATACCTTGTAGGTGACTTGTCGACCCTGATCTCGAATCTGCCTCCCGTTTCTGAGGAACGCCTTTCTGAAATGAGTTACGAGCACCGTCGATCCGAAACCCTATAATACCAAATTCTCGCTCCTATGCTGTAGGGCACCGGTGGCGTGGCGGTTAGTGTGCTGGCATTGTCGAGATGTCATTTCGGATCCTGTCGCGTTGGATCCCATTTTTTCAAGTAAATGCTTGTTACTAGCTCAAAATCGTCTGTGCACAAGTTTATCGATTTATAACTTCTTTGTAAAAGGATAAACGGGATAATAATCGAAGTCCTTGCAAATTAAAATTATGGACAAATGTGAAAACCGAGGACAGAATTTGCGAAAGAAAATGATTTTTCGCAGCAAGAGCAGCGAATAAAAGCTACTTTTGTGCAATGCAAACACTCACAATCTTCTGCCAGTTCAGAGTAGAAGTAATACTGGAGAAGGTTTCAATAGTACGTGGATGTTTATCTATATATCCACTTGCGTACCACGGGCACGGCCAGTACATGGGAAGTCGTTCAAAAGCTCTGAAAGGGAGGGAAAAATACACATCAAGGGCTGGATTTTAGATGTCGTAACTGCGGGTATGTTTATGATTTTGGTTTTTTACCAGAGTAAATAGCGTAATGGCTTCATGATCCTTGAAAGCAGTCCATGAATCAAGTAATAGAAGTTGTGCTTGAGATGCGGCAAGAATAACTCCGTACGCACTCAAGGAGCAGTCGCTTTCGTCATGATATGGGAAGTATGGGCACAAACTTCCAAGCTGTGAATACAAAGATATCCTCTCTCGGGAATTACTCCATGCGGCTTCTGATTATTTGAACATATGATGACGCAACGAGTTTTATGTAACAAACCTGCATTACCACAAACAGGTTTTTCCCTAGATGCCATCGGCTTAAAGAATACGTCATTGTGAACGAGTGGGTTGTGGATGCAACACTGCACATCGCTTCACTGTTGTTATCCTCTGAGGGTTAGCATACGGGTCGAATGAAGCTCTTTCAACACTCCGCTTTGGTCCGCATTGCAGATGCAGGCGGCGTATCAGGATCCTCCAAAGGCCTGCCGCTTCTTCTCCAGGCGCGCCTCTAGGAGGCAATCCCTTCGCGCCTACCACGCGCTAATGTCGCACTTGTCTCGCACATTCCTGCGATAGTTCCCCTCTGGACAATCGTCTTCTTTCTTCTAGCATCAATTATGAAGGTCACAGCTCGAATAACGATTTTACAATGCTAACAAAAGATGAAGAGGTGAAACTGTCTGTAACCAACAAATGGATGTGAAACATTCTTTCACCTTAGTCGAGGTGAATTAGAAAGATTGTTATTTTTGTAGTCGGAAAGGTTACCGCATCAACGATTTGTCAGTAACATACAAAAAATGTGAAAACTAAGCTGACTGACAGGCAAATACATCCCGCTGTGGCTATCGAGATGTGGTAGATAAAAAAAAGGTGATCATGTTTTCCCGAAAGCGGAGCCAAATCATGAGCATCTTTTTGAATATGTACAACTTTAAAAACACGATGTACATCATTTTTTGGCAGTTCATTGAGTCCGTTGTACCTAATTTTGTCTTCAAAGAACCGACGCTTCAAATGGGTATGTAATTCAGCAGGACTAATCACAGAAGAAATTGTTGAAAATTTCTTTATAATTGTTTTCTCTCTTGCATGCCATGTTTCTGCGAAATTTCCTTCCGGGAAAGGTTCTGATCTTCTCTTATTGCCATATTGCACTCTGAGCTACAAAATAATTTCCACAAAAAGGATACAGATTCGATTTAAATACTTGTTAAGCATCGTACATCTAGTCTGATGAAACTTTGTACGTTTTCGACTGTTTTCCGCCATGCTATTGTCCACATACTTTTTTTCCGAGCTAGACTTCCACAATAAATACGGAAAAGCCCATACTTCCTTTGGAGAAATGCTTCGTACTCAGACACTGGGACCGGGCGAGCCGCGGCCTCAAAAGGCCTTTCCGGCCCATCCGCCGCCTCAATTTGTGGGCGTGGCCGGAGAGCGGCCGAGCCGCGGACCTTAGTTCATGTCAGTATCATCGCACAGGCCGAGCCGCGGACTGAATATGGCTTACCGGCTCAGCCGCGGCCTTAAAGGCAGTGGATCGGCAAAACTTAACAACGCAGCATTTTAACGCAGTAGGTTCCTTATCGCCCAAGTATGAAAACAGTGCAATCCCGGTTGCACAGCATGCCTTCCCTGCCGAGAAAACTGCTCTCAAACTTACACGCGCAAGCCAGTCTTACACGCGCCCGGACGAGTTGGCAACTTCCTTCCCACCATTGGAGGCTGCCCGCCGCAATGCTTCAACCATTGGGTCCTGCAACGATTCAGCGTCATCAGCCTTGCTCCACTCGCCCAACTTCAAAGGGAAGGGCATTCAAAAACGCGTGTTTTCGCCGTTTTCAAGCTCTCTAAAGTGGATTTTCGGGATCAGCGTATCGAATAACCCCAGGTAAGCAAAAATCTGACTGGGTTGCGATTTGCCGAGCCGCTGCCTTTAATAATGGGGGTGGAGCATTGCAGCGGCTGAGCCGCGGACCAAAATTTTTATAATGAGACTCCGGCCGAGCCGGATAAGGTCCGCGGCTCGGTCGCTCCCAGTATTTGAGCGTTAAGAATACTTGCGTGATGTACGACGCATGGTCAGGCTGCCCTCAGTGTCCATAGCCTTCGATGTCTTTCCAGTCTGCAAGGCGGAAAAGATCAATACATTGTACAACCTTGAATAGCACCTTGTGTTGTCCAAAGTTGAAGTTGGACTTGGTTTCCGAAGCCGCTATATCGGCGGTGGCTTTAATTTTTGCTTTTTTTCACTGTGTATATTCTATGTACCGGTGAATAAAAAAACATTTCTATTGTATCTGAGCTAGAATGAACTAGAGGGCCCGACAACCAGCTCCGGCTGAGCCGAGGCCCAAAAGCGGACGAGCCGAGGCCGTTCTAAGAGCCGAGCCGCGGCCCATTTACCGGCTGGCCCGCGGACGCTGCGAAATTCCAGCCGGAAATGGGCCGCGGCTCGGCCGGTCCCAGTGTCTGAGTAGATACAAAAGTCAGCATGTCGAGCTCTATACACTTTTGGTATGCATCAACTTCCAAATTGTCACTTCGACTAAGTTACTTACCTGGCAAGAGACACTTTCCTTGTCAGCCTACTTTTATTATTGCATTGGTTCCCGCAGCTTTTTCTTTTTCTTGTTGTCATTGAAAAATCGTTGTTCAAGCGGTGACCTTTCTAAATAATGCGAAAGAAGGCGATTGTCCAGAGGGGAACTATCGCAGGAATGTGCGAGACAAGTCCAACACAAGCGCGAGGTAGGCGCGAAGGGATTATTGCCTCCCAGAGGCGCGCCTGAAGAAGAAACGGCGGATCTTTAGAGGATCCTGCACGCCCTCCGCAGACGCACTCTACAGGTCACTTTTGAGCCGTAAGCAATGAATTAGATATTATTATATATTCCATTACTTCTCGAAGAATTTGCTACCTCTTTCACTTTCTACATTTTAAAGGTCACTTTCAAGCTGTTTTACTTTATGCACTAAGGCCTCTGACTCTCAGACCACCGGAGGCAAGCGGCCCGCAAACTCGCACTTTCTTGCAGGCGATCAACAGAATTTTGGAGTGTGGTCAAACCTTCAGCAAGCGGTACTTCCTTTGCTGTCGCATTTTCTGCAAGCGGGCAGCAATACAATATTTTCTGCGAGACACTTTCTTCCTCCTCTCGACCTCCGGAACCCCAGAGTGTGACATTAGGCCCCGGACAGACTTCACGCGACCTAATCGTCGCAATCTAATCGCCAAGATTTCCGTTCATTTTCATTTCACATTCAAAAATTTCGGGCAGGAAAAGTATCACAACCGAATGCAAGTTGATCGGCATGGAATGATGTTGTAACAGTTGTCTTGTCGCGATTCAGTCGCGACGATCAAATCGCGTGAAGTCTGCCCGGGGCCTTATGGAGGCCCCGGGCAGGGGCCCGGGGCCTCCATAAGGAGGCTCTTTTCTAGAGATTTTCTCCTCTTTTCTAGAGATTTTTCAGGTTTTGAACTGTACGTCCGATTTTCTGTGACTGCACTGCACTTTACAGTTACAGGTAATTTGACCGCTGTTTGAATCTGAATGGGCCTATTGGAAGGGCTATAATTTTTCTAGGGGTGAGGCATTCGGCTCCAAATCTCCACTAGCAAGGAAAAGCTATGAGCTCAATAAGCAGCCCCTCAACCTTTCAGGCAGGTTGATCTTTTGAGGGGTTGCGCCAGATCCAATTAACTTTCAAAGAAGTTTTTCATTTAGTTTTATATGATTCGCTGCCAAAAACCTCGAAGATTCTACAATAGATGTTTGAACTTAACTCGAGTTGATTCGGCTTCATGGTGATCGGTGGAGTTGAAGCACTCATTGTGGAAAACGTGGTGATTGAAGTTTTGGCACCACTCCTGAATCCAAGTTGTAAGTATGAAGTCTTATTTCTACCATAGACTGATATAGAGTATTCATCGTTGTGAACACAGAGAAGCTGACTTCCGTCACTTTTGTGACCAAGTCATCTGTGAAAAACACGCTTTAGACGTTAGGAAACACTGGAAAATGTAATAGGTAATGGTTTGTAAAACTTGTGTAGGTAACTTGGCGTGCTAATTACGGAAATCATATCCAATTTACACTGCAAGCTTATTGATGACCTTAAAGGCAGTTTCCCGGCAGATTTTGCATTTCCATCTTTTTGCATGTTTTGGGCCTTTTCGACCCGTAGACCTCGAATTTGAGCTTTAAAGGACGGAAAAGACCTTATTCGAGGCGTTTACCCAATTTCCAAAAGGTGGCTCGGACGAGAATTTCAACGGAAAGTTGGAAAGCCCCGGAAAGCATGCACAATGCGAGAGACAGTCGTGGGGTCCCGCGCCGAAAGGTAAGCGAAGTCGTCCGAGCGCGCGCCGATTCAACGGCTGCTAAAAAATTGCAGAAATGAAAAAACCCGAGAAATTAGATTGCAAAACATGTCATCCCCTTCCCTATAAGTGCATCAATGATCCGATATATCTACTTGACCTAATCCTGGATTTGTATCTATCATATCCAAAATACCGCCACTTAGTGCTTTGCTCAAAGATAACATCAACTGATGAAAATATACAGGGTGGTCCATATGAAATGTGACGAAGAAAAATGCTCTCAACTCTTTACCGAACAGCTCAGTTTCCAAAGAGTCAAATATTATATTATATTAGGTCATTCCGAAAGTAATGTTGCTTTTTTCAAATAAACGCCACACTTCAAGGAATCAAGACTTTCAAGAGTTCTTAGGAGCATTCGATGCAGCATTCATCCTTTCTACTGGTTATAATTTCATTGTTTAATATTCATTGTGCTCTTGAAAAATCACCAAAATCTGCGACTTATGCTTTTTGCCATAGTCAATTTCGGCTATTTTTCTAAATTTTTGTACCTACTCTCCGAAGAAGCGCAATTAACAGCTAGGTAGCGCAAACCCTATAGGACACAGAGTAATTTTTTACTTTTCCTTAGCTTGCTTCTTGGAGTTTCTGAAATCAAATTTTCAATGCTATTAAATTCCATATTTGGTCAAATCAAACCTCACAGAACAACAACCGGCAAGCAACTCGGGTGTCATTAGACGCAGCTTTTTCTCCTCTTTCTACCAGTTGTATTTATTTCCGATTCCGTCAAGTTTTCCGGGATAAAATTAATATAATTCAAGGTTTCCAGGGCGCCCCAGGCTGTAACCGGAATTTCCAAATGTTGCTAATCTGGAACGTTGAATGCTCATTTGGTTTGTAAAACTAGTGTCAAACCATAATTCATATTTGTAAGTTTCAAGATCCGAAGATTTATTGGTGTTTGATGCATTTGTGTCTAAGGCGAGCCTGCTAAAATTCGATGCCATCAAAAAATCTATACAAAAATTATGACGAGCTCTGGAAATAGAAAAAAGTTGTGCTGTTTCCTGTAATGTTTGCTCTATCCATCCATTACTCAGACTCCTTGCGAGGGTTGTTATAAAAATTTAGAAAAATGGTGAAACTTGGCCTTCTCAAAAAGCATGGGTCGCACATTTTGATAATTTTTCGAAAGGTTGTTGAGTTTTGTGCAGTGTTTCTATAACCATTAGAACGAGAAAGAAATGCTGCATCAAATGCTACCAGAAGCTCTTACACATCTTTGTTCCATGAGATGTGGTGTACGTTTGAAAATAGCGACATTACTTATGGAACAACCTAATATATCTGAAAGCCAAAAAAATTTACATATGACTTTATCCATCCATTTGGTGTCCTCCGCTTTTAACTTAGACCCAGGTTTTTGATCTCATCTGCAGATTTGTTAGGATGCATACGCTTTTGCTATGTTGCCTTCAACTGATTTGCCTTATTCAAATTTGGAGGAAACAATTTATGCTCCTTTGCAGCGGTTGAAGCATAAAGAAAATTTGGTTTTTCCCTTTTCTTTGAAACTTCCACGAAAGTTATTCTTGTCAAAAGACATCTACTTTTTTGATCAAGCAATTTAGCGGGAAGAAGTTTGTGTTATATGCAAACATATCGTTAGATAAAAAATGACTGAAACAAGGAAAGGGGTTGCAATCAGCAAGCTATTTGAAAACTATTCAGATTTCTTGCCCAATTCTTTCAACCACATCATTTGTAAAGCACTACTGCATCAGAGTTCAGCACAGAGTGATTTATGCGCAAAAAGAATCTTTGTTCAGACCAGCAACTTGCTTTAAGGAGATTCGAGATGAAAGTACATCAGATCTGTTGTCAAGCACGTTATCCTCTAGTCCACAAGTTGCCAGTAGTGGGACTTCCAAGGCCTGTGCTGGTCATGTTCAGCACAAACTCGGATCAAAAGACGCCTCTAACTCCTCACACACAAATGTACAGCAGGTACCGAACACGAGCATGAGTTCCGCCTACCGAACAACCATAGACATAAACTTACATTCATAATGTTATGTGCTCAACGCTCCAGTCTCCCAGCTTGTTATTTCTTTGCTTTTTCATGGGAACGATATTGACGACGTGCGCTTGACGCATGATGAACGCATAGTAAACGTCTGGCAGCATATAAACAGCAATATTTCTGTTTTATTGACAGCAAGGAGAACACAAGCTTTCATTCTAATTCTGAGACTCTTTATAAATCACTGTGCTTCAGCACACACAGGAGCTGATGAACAGTTTCAAGGCAGAATGAACTAAAGCTTCATATCATAAGCGATGTCATTGTATGCAGATGTTCTGATTTCTACGCCATACTGCATTGAAACAAGAGTGAAGCTTGCTCAAATTCTCTGCAGTCAACGGCATATTCTGTGAGCCTATCAATGAGTGCACTTCAACGTGATTCAATTTTGAAACAACGCATTTATCAAATCAATTTTAGCAATGTCGAACCACACAAAGCTTTTTCAAATTTCAACCTTTTCAAGCATATCAAAAACAGCATTCGCAATCCCATGAATGATCACAGATAGTGAATATAACCTTGTTATGAAATGAAAACTTGCTATCGCGAAAGTGTTTCAGTGATCTCTTCCGTACGCAATGATTTAGGCAGGATGTTTTTCAGAACTTTCCGTTAATTGCTTCCTTACTTGATTTACACTCATTTCCTGCTTCTCAATAGTCGAGACACTGTTTATAGTTATGAATTCGAGTTCTATGAAGAGCAACAAGAAGCAACGACTACGTTTAAATTAGAGCGATACTTGTAGGCTCTAGCTCGCATTGCATTCTACCATCATTCTCCGATGCTTGGGCTTGTGCTCATTGTCGAGTCAACAGACAATCTTTGGTTTTATACTTTCCCAAAATAAGAGTGGTATCCTTCCTATACCATCTAATCTTCGGCACAACAAACAACTGCGTATGCATGCGATTTTAGGAAATATGAGCAGCAACTTTACTTCCGTGCCCAGTGAGTACCTCGTCGCAGGAGTCCTCATGACAGCAGTGAGATGGCGTTCTATACTTCGCTTACAAGCTGGACTCGATAACACGTTGTCGCTTGACATTTTCAGCTTGGAGTCGTGGGCGTTTGCATCAATATCACTGTTATTCTAGCCCTTATACGTACACCATCATTCTATAACGCATTCGGCTACATATGTATCTTACATCTGATCTCCAATGCGGGAGAATTGCTGATTTTCTCGCTTTGGAACGGACCGGCAACAATCTGGTACATCCTGACATTGAATCGCGTTTCGGTCATTAGCTGATCGTTGCAGGCAACTCGATGCATCGGACACAGATACTTTTTTTGGCTCGAGAATAGCACAAATTTATTTTATCTTTTGGTTTTGTTCACTATATAGTGATTTGCAAATGGCTGTAAATCGTCTTGTGGCAATAGAATGGCCCTTAATGTATAAGTAAGCGCAATATATGAAGATATCCAATTTTAATTGTGTCTATCAAGCAAAACATTTGGTGGAAGAAGACTCATCTATTTTATTGGTAGTTTCTGTGTACTATCTGTTGCTCATGCTCTAGTATTTAGCACATGTGAGTTTGTACTTCCATTTCGTTTGTCTTTTATTGACCGTCCAATCCTTACCTGAAGATGAATGTTCGCTATGGTTTGACTCAACGATATTTATGTGGAGAGCCCGTTCCACCACCTGTGGTTATGTCGCAATTTATTACACAGTTGTGGCGCACGTCGTAGGCCTTTGTGCTTTGATATTTATCACTGACACGATAACATTCTGCTGCATTTGGAAGAAAGCAAAGGTGAGTGTGTGTGGGTTAGCTAATGTTACGAAGGGATTATTACGCAGAAAGTAAAAGAGGGAGAAAATAATTCCTGCTACAGTGAGTACAACTTTAGTGTTCCCGATTAAATCATGAAGTAGTGTATGTGTGGCGTATTTTTGCGGTTTGCAGGGTTAAAGCATCGTCCGCCAGGTTGAAGTATTTCGAAGGTGTGATAGTATACTAGCGTAGGCGCTCGCGTTAAGAGACGCCCAAGCTGCGCCGCAAAAGGTCCCTTTCGGAGCGAGAAGTACGCTCCGGAAGGAGCAAATCTGGAGATGGTCACATTACCCAGGTGGTCTCCCCTCCCAATCTGCAAGCTTTCCCTCGCCAGCGCTTGTTGCAGCGGTTCTCCGAAACGGAGACTTTTGGGGGTTTCGCGGATTCTCGACTTCAGATTCGAAATCAGGGCCTTGAGAAGGTCTGAGAGTTACTAAAGCATGGAAGTTGGAAATGTGAGTGAATGGTGCCTTTAAGGAGCTAAACTCACCACCCTGTGAGGGGTGCTTTTTTTTGTTTCCACTTGCATAGTGGAGTAAAACCTTCAAATCCTTAATAGTGAAAGTAAAAGGTACAATACCGCTCGAATTTTTCAAAAATAGACGCGAATAACTCACATAACTTATGCGACGGGAAGTCACGCAACCGTCGCATGACTTATGCGACGGTCGCCTAATATATGTACATCACCGTCGCGTGGCCATATCTCGCTTCAGAGCGGACGAATTCTGAATCCGAAGCCACCATTCGATTCAGCTCAGCGCGGAGCATCCTCTGATTTATTGGAAGTGAGGATACGATGTCTTCGTTATTCCGTTTCAGTTTTCTCAAATTCTTCTGCGGAAGTCCTTCCGCGAAAATGTGAAGCAGCGCCTATCCAACACAGAAGACTCCGCTAAGTATTATTCGATAATACTGTTCTTGTAGATTATTGTGCGCAGAAAAATGGGCTCAAACTTTTTCCCAAGCCTAGGTGAGTTCTAAAAAAGTCACGCGTTTTTAAATTCTACTCGCAATAACTTCCTCCGGAATAAGTACATTTTGAATCCGAAAACAGAGCTGTGCTCAGCTCATCAAAGCAAATCTTTTGATTTACAGCATGTCTTTGATATTCGATTTCAGTTTCCTTGAATCTTTCTGCGAACGTCTTTTTGCGAAGGTGTAAGCAGCGAGCACTGTCCCGGGTAAATTTCAGAAAGGATCTTTCGATGTACTTTTTCTGTAGATTATGATGCTCTAAATAGTAGTAATAATAGTATCATTCTTTTCAAAGGAAATAGAAGGGCTGGTATTGTGGGAAAATCTTGTCGTCCCTAATTCTACTCACCATAGCCCCAGAATACGAAGCTCTCCTACTAAGGAGATGTTATTATCGTAATTAGCAGGTCGGATAACCTCTAAGCAACTTTTGCGAAATATTTCATTTTCTTTCGTTGTACGCTCGCCGATGGACTTTGAAAATGTTGATGCTCTTGAATTGTAAGGATACTTCGCTTATAGAGGTTTTTAAAGACGCTCTTTACGAATATCGTGGTCTTCGAGGAATACAGGGTCTTTTGGAGAGATACGGTGAGTTGCCTGTAACTGCATCATGAAACCTAAACTTGCCCGCACTTCTCGCGTATCTGTCAGAAAACTTGCTTGCTTGCTTTTCCAAGTCAAAATTATTAGGAATTGTGCTATCGAATAGTGCATAACTCAGGCTCCAGTTTATAGAAATCGCCGAGTTACGAGCCTACGAAAACACGTCCTCATGAATTTTGCACTCACGGTGGTATTTCGACGATCTTTACATTTTGGGCAAAATTCATGAGGACGTGTTTTCGTAAGCTCTTAACTCGGCGATTTTCATAGACTGGAGCCTGAGTCATGCACCATTCGATAGCACAATAACTAGTGACTTTGACTTAGAAAAGCAAGCAAGCAAGTTTTCTGACAGATACGCGAGAAGTGCGGGCAAGTTCAAGTTTCATGATGCAGTTACAGGCACCTCACATCTCTCCAAAAGACCCTGTGTTCCTCGAAGGCCACGATATTCGTAAAGAGCGTCTTTAAAAACCTCTATAAGCGAAGTTTCCTTACAATTCAAGAGCATCAACATTTTCAAAGTCCATCGGCGAGCGTAGAACGAGAGAAAATGGAATATCTCGGAAAAGTTGCTTAGAGGTTATCCGACTTGCTGATTACGATAATCACATCTGCTTAGTAAGAGAGCTTCGTAATCTGGGGCTATGGCGAGTAGAATTTGGGACGACAAGATTTTTTCCCACAGTACCAGCCCTTTTATTTCCTTTGAAAAGAAATCTGCTGCTACTATTTAGAGCATCATAATCTACAGAAAAAGTACTATCGAAAGATCCTTGCTGGAATTTACCTGGGACAATGCTCACTGCTTACACCTTCGCAAAAAGACGTTCGCAGAAAGATTCAAGGAAACTGAAATCGAATATCAAAGACATGCTCTAAATCAAAAGATTTGCCTTGATGAGCTGAGCACAGCTCTGTTTTCGGATTCAAAATGTACTTATTCCGAAGGAAGTTATTGCGAGTAGAATTTAAAAACGCGTTATTTCTTCAGAATTTATTAACGCTTTTATCTCCCTTGGAAAGAAGCCGAGGCTATTCTTAGCGCAATAATCTACAGAAACAGTATCATCGAATAGTACTTAGTGGATTCTTCTATGTTGGATAGGCGCTGCTTTATCGAAGACATCGTATCCCCCACTTCCAATATATCAGAAAATGCTCCGCTCTGAGCTGAATCGAATGGTGGCTTTGGATTCTTCAGAATTCGTCCGCTCTGAAGCGAGATATGGCCACGCGACGGTGACATACATTAGGCGACCGTCGCGTGACTTACGCGACCGTCGCATGAGTTATGTGATATTCGCGTCTATTTGCCGAAAAATGTGAGCGGTATTGTATCAATACTGGGTTTGCAAGCCCCTACATCGAATCAAAGGTGAATGATAGTGCTCATCAAAAAGTGGCAGTAAGATTGTGAGTTTTTATGAAAATGACAAAAAAGTAAGGGCTTTCCTTAGAGCTGCAGAACAACGCTGAACACCGTAACTTTGAGAATAATGAGGCAAGCAAATTGCTTGATCGCTCAGTTAGGTCATGCATATATAGGTTGGTAGATTCGATGTTCAATATATTCTTGCACTGCTAATGTCATGCATGTAATGTATGATTACCTGCGCATCGATGTCCATTTTCACGCGCAATCGCAAGCAAGCGATTGACTTATGCGTATGCATTGTCTTAGCGCAAGTGTTGTCGCCACCGTAGGCGTAGGGGCATCTGATCAACCGTCGGATTTATTAGATTGTAGTTAAAGCATTCAGAATCTACGCTACACCAATGGAACGAAATCTGAACACGAAAGGCGCATGCTGAGAAAAAATATATTATTTTATGCCCAAGTGAGTTCTGAGTCAAAATGCGATATAGTCAATTCATTTTTATCTACAGTAGCAGAAGCTAAAGCAAAATGAAGTAGCATCTGCAATCGTTTCAAACCCTTAAAGGCAGTGTCCCGGCAGATTCGCGTCCTAGGGGATATTGCTATGGTGGGATTCCTGGTCATCCCACTGACCTCCAGGCGCAGTCCGGCTGGTTGATGTTCCCACTGGGCCGAGAAAATAGCCCCTAAACCGGCGCGCGTAACCCTAATCGGCGCCCGCTCTGACGGCTTCGCTTACCGTTCTGCGCGGGACCTCACCACTGCTCTCCCGCATTGTGTATGCTATCCAAAGCAAAAATTACAGGCAGCAGGGTCTTCGTGCCAGGAACTCCCAACTTTCCACTCTGAAATTCTCGTCCGAGCTGCCTTTTGGAAATTGGATAAACGCCCCGAAAAAGGTCTTTTCACCCATTTTAAAGCTCAGATTCGGGGTCTACAGGTTGGAAAGGCCCAAAACGTGCAAAAAAATGGAAATGCAAAATCTGCCGGGACACTGCCTTTAAGGCCACGTCAATTTACTTTTCCAGGGTTGCCTTCAAAACACAGTCCTACTATTTGCAACTACATCGCAAGTTGTGCTTTCAACCTTTGCCTCAACAAAGCTGCAAATATTTTTGACAACATCATTAAACTGGGAATTGTCTTACATGAGTTATAGGTAAAAAAAAAGTTCAGAAATGCTGTAGAAGCAAATGAGATTCTTTCAGCGTCATACTCGTATTATTTAATCAGCCACTTCGTGGAATTCTATCAAGACCACATTTCCTTCTAAAGAAGCAGTCAAAAAGCAATACGGCTAGATCGCATCCTTCTCATGCTCTGGCGCAGGCGACCCAGCGAATCAAATCAAACATCGAGCAAAGGATAGAAGAAAAGGTTGATGTCTTGTAGTTCCATAGTTGTGCATCAAGAAAGATCATCGTCGGATTACGCCTGAAAGTGTAGATATAGGTTTGCCGGATTTACTCTCATAAAGTATTTGAAAACAATGTATGTCTTCATTGATTTTATCAGATTTGGAGAACTCAAAAAAATTGTTTGAAAATATATCTTATAATAACACATGTTACCAAGGGACATTACACATCTTTCAGTGGTTGATGCAGGAGCACACTGAAGTTGAATGCACACAGCGCTAATTATGATTGTGACAAGAGTCAACCTTAGAGTCAGGCTCGCCCGATGTGAGAGTCGCATCAAGATGATACTTGGGGCGGGGATCGTAAGAATCAAATTTATCCAGAAAACGAGGCAACGGTGTGCAAGTAAGTTGAAGAGGAATCGCTAGGGTGATGAGTTTCATATCTGACGGCACCAAAACCGTGACCTCATAGTGTTTTTTGCAAAGTTAATACGATTGTGAACAACTCCAACACAAACGTTTCAGCATTCCGTACGAATTTAAAAATCTTTATTTCTTAAGTACGCTTAACGTAAGCTTTGCAAAGACGACCCACCATGTGCGATGGGTATGAATCCCGTACCTACAAGGCTTTTGATCTATATTTCAAAATAGATGCGGCTCGAGTCCTCGTGAGCCGCTTCGCTTGTGCCACTCGACACGTTCGCGAGTGTGTCTCGAGGTATTTTCCCAAGCCATCAGCCATTGATGCCTAGGGATACGGTGGTATTGTTCCGTTATCCGGATTTTCAAAAGGCTCTCATAAAATACGTTCTGTAGTCTGATTGTAAGTTTTTAACAGTTTTTCATAGATTCTACGATAACTGCCTCGCCGCCACGTGTTAGGAAGAAATTCGTTTTAGTCCACTTTGACAAGTAGTTTTCGAAATCGTTCCCGGTATATTGAAAGAGCATCTGTAATCATCTAAAAGCTGTTTGACGGTTTTCATAACAGCAAAACAATCTAGAAGCATTACTAGAGTATCTTATTTGTCTAGCAATGATTGAATGCATTTCTCTTCGAAAATTCGATTGAGCGTAGCCAGGAAAGTCTATAAATGTTGGTTTGAGGTGGTACTCGCTGCTCTTGTTCCGCCGCTCAGAATAATGGAACCTAACGCACTTCTCTATTCTGGGCATATCTAGTTTGTTCATTAATAACAGGGCAACGTTATATTATAACAATGTTTTGAAATTGTTCAATCGAAAATGCGATCATTATCGACAAAAAAACAGTTTGAACTTATGTCGCTAGGTAGGGCAACGGTAACACAAACTCTTAATTAACTTGTTAAACCCGCAGATGGCATGCCAGTTTTTTAACACGTAGCAGATGGTTGACACTCCTTTTTACGGGGTTGGGACCAAGTATGGTGCAAGGAAAGAAGCATTATCCTTCTTCGAAAAATGGGTCAGGATAACGGAAAAGTACCGATACGGTATTTCCCACGTCTCAAGCACGAAAAAGCATGCGAAGGACCGAGCCCCTGACAACTGTGACGATCATTGTCAGTGGCCGTACTCATCCGTAAACCCAGTGGGTTAGATCGGTATTCACTAGTACCCCGCCTCGCTAACCCATTACGTCAACGACGTGCTCCCTCTAACCCCCACAATTTTCTAATCTCTTGACGCATGTATTACGTTAAGCACACTTGATACGCTTTCGGAGATTCATATGTTCGGAAGAATGGACACCAAACAATGTTTGTAACAGTGGTTTTGCAACGTAGCATTACGGACAAAACTTGCTACAACTATTGCAGTTGATGCGATGATGATATTATGCTAATTTCATAATATTGCAAGGCCTCAAACAACCTGTTGACGAAAGTTAACCGGATTTTCCGATCGCAAGTAGAAGAGCGGTTATTAAAAATCTAAACTACTCATTCTTGAATTTCTTGTACGGGGACGCCCAAAATGTAAGGAAGAGAATACGTTTTCTTTAGCTTGAAATGTGCAAAGGAATCATAAACAAACTTCTGTCTCTTTGATGCATACAAGTTTGTGTCTATCCACGTCAATTATATTTTTCTTCCTTGTGTCAGGTTTCTTTCTGTTAAAAGCAAACAAGAATTCTGACCGAATTCCTTTTGAAGTTGATTTTGGAGCGGTTGTCTGCTAACTTTATTGGATCAAGGATTTTTTTATCTGCGAAGCATGAACATAATATCTCCTCCATGACGAAGGCGGTCGCCCAAATAGGTTGACAGCATGCAAGGCTGACGCGCACGCGGCGCGCGGGCAATTGTCAACCACGGGTCGCGCACACGCTCGCATAAATGACCGCTGACCGAGCGACAGTTTTTCAAAATTCGGCGCTATTCGGCTATCCGGGCCCCAAAATTTTTTGGTCATGGATTTCGCACAAACTTGGTCCAGGGGGGTTATCTGACATGCTGATCACGAATATCACATTTTCTCCGCAGGAAAACGCCTCCCTGCAGGGTTACGGTAGGTGCACGGTAGGGGGTCAAAATCACGGATATGCCTGAAACTTCGTCTAGAGGGGTTATTTGGCATGCTGAACATGAATATGAAGTTTATTTCGTGTGACAGCGCCATCCGGTGAAGTTACGGTAGGTAAACGGTAGGGGACCAAAATCGTAGATTCAGCTGGAACTTGGCCCAGGGGGTTATTCGGCCCCGTGACGCCAATATCACATCGGTTTTGTACCGTAGCGTCATTTTCTTGGGTTACGGTGGGTATACGGTACAGGGTCAAAATCTCAAAATCCGCTATAACTTCGCACAGAGAGGTTATCTGACATGCTGATCACGAATGTCGCACACTTTTTCCGCACGAAAACGCCTCCCTGCATGGTTACGGTAGGTTTACGGTAGGGGTCAAAATCACAAATCGGCAAATGTATCTCCTGTGCTTTGCTTAGGCAAAAGCCGCAGTAGGGTGTGTAGCGCGCGGCGGTGGTCGTGTGTAAAGCTTCACAATCGTCCAAATCGTCGTACACCCGTTTCAGGCAGAACTATGCTTTACACCCGTTACCGTGTAGCTACCGTAACCCGAGAAAATGACGCTATGGTTCAAAACCGATGTGATATTTGGCATCAGCGGGCCAAATAACCCCTCTAGGCCAAGTTTCGGGCAAGTCCGTGATTTTGACCTTCTACCGTAGTCAGGGCCCGGCACAGATCGTCTGGAAGCAGGCTGGACTTCGTTTTTGAAGCTAACAGCAAAGGAGATATCGTTTTTGACGAGTTAGAACCGAGCACCAAACATAAGCGCCATTTAGTTGAACACAAGCTTTTCGGACAGGTTATCACACGATTGACATGCTCTATCATGCATGGCGAAAAATGCGCGCGATTTGAAAGCAATGCTCAAATAAACAAATTGCTTGTTTACAGCGCACACAGAATCATACGACACCAAAATTGGACTGTATGTATAGCAAATTATTTGCGAAGGAATTATGTAAAAAGATTTGAAAACTTATGTGAATTAATACCTTTTCCAAAATCAGATCGTCTCCAGACGGCCACCAGACGATCTGAGATCGTCTGGAGCATATATTTTCGTCACTTCACATAAGTTTTGGATCTTTTTAGCATGGATGGATTCCCCGGTCAAAAATCTATCCCTGAGCATGAAGATATTTTCATATCATTGTCTTTCCTTTGGTTTTTGCCTTCATTTTTTCTCGCTTTGTTAAATATCGCGCTCTAATGCCAAAATCTCGTGCATGCATATTATTCAGCTCCAATTTGGATTTTCACTCTTATCCCACGTTTTTTCTTTCAGACTAGTGAATAATTTTTGTTTTCATCTTCTAAGCAGGTAGGTCAAAGGGGACTTCGTAAAACTTCCGAAAGTCAAGGGAGACTTCGTTTTCAGAAACCTTAGAAACCTACTCGTGCCGGGCCCTGACCGTAGTCCTACCGTAACTCCACTGGATGGCGCTGTCGCACGAGATAAACATCATATTCGTGTTCAGCATGCCAAATAACCCCTTTAGACAAAGTTTCGGGCAAATCCGTGATTTTGATCCCCTACCGTATACCTACCGTAACCCTGCAGGGAGGCATTTTCCTGCGGAGAAAAGGTGATATTCGTGATCAGCATGTCAGATAACCCCTCTGGGCCAAGTTTGAGCGAAATCCATGATAAAAAATTTTTGGGGCCCGATAGCCGAATAGCGCCCGTCTTGACACATTCGCGACAAATATTAACAAATCTCTAGAATTTGGAACCTGTAAGAAGGGACTATGACGTAGCACAAATTTTACAAAGCAAATGACTGTTCACAGCTTCGAAATATCATATCTCATTTTTTCGGGTAGCCCGGAAAGCGTTGAAAACATGAAATATTATAATTTTATCTCCGAAGACAAATCGGAAACAAAAACCATTGGAAAGAGGGGAATGCACTGAATGACTCCCGAGTTGCTCAGCTGTCATTGTTATACGAGGTTTGAAGTGACCAAGTATGGAATTCGGTAGCATCAAATAAAGTTCTAAAATAGTTATGGCGGGCTGCGGAAAAGAGAAAAAGTCGTTCTGCTTCCTATAGGGTTGCTGTATCCATCCATTACTTGGTTTCCTTGGGTAGATATAGAAACGATACAGAAATTCAAAAAATTGTGAAACTTGGCCATCCTAAAAGCATGGGTCACAAATTTTGTAGTTTCCAGAGAGCTCACTGATTGTCAAGCTTCGATTTTGGGTCGTGCCCAAATCTCTCGAGAATGGGCCGTGCATAAGCGTATGACAAAATTTGCGAAGTAGCTTGTTTTTAAAGTACTTTGAGAAGGCTTGCTGTCGTCCACGCACATAAAGCAGATCAAAACTACATATGTAAGAACAAATCGCATTCAGATTGTAGTCTTAACAGCCCAACAAATTAGAACTAGAAGATGGCAGTGAGCAAAAATGTAAAAATGGATGGGAGGTTTTTCTTGAAGATCTGAATACTTCACGGTAGTGATGTAGGAGAGAAGAAAGATCACATCCACAAAGCTAAGGGTAATGTCCAAAGCGCAGAAGCAAAGTACCACGGAGACAAATAATTTGCTTCTTAATGCTTTCAGATTAATGGGTGTTTTAGAAATACAATACCAACCGCGATTAAGGAACTGTTATAGGATGTAGCACTCATTGCATTTCCTCTTATGCTTATAGCATGGAATGTGGGCAAGGAGGTATTTTTGAGAACCCAAGTCCTAACTTTGATAAACTCTTCCGCCAGCTGAACTCTTTGGCTCCATGTCAGGAGTCACGCCGCGCGCCGCGCCGCTTCGCCGCGAACGTCGCGTCTAAATTTTGAAACCCACAAAACTGCCCGGTGCAAAAGTGGCACGGCGCCAGTCTAGGGGGGTGGGGGTGGGGGCAGATACATGGCTCGTGTCATAAGTAAGACTTTGCCAGGAGTGCTAGCTTCTGTTTTGCTGACATCGCTCGCGGCGTCGCTTCGCGAAAAATTCGCGCCGACCGTGACTCCTGACTCCTCCCCAATTCTTTGATGCTTAAAAGCTGTTGCAGGACGAAGGCGCAGAAGCGGTATTAATTGAGCGGAAGCGAGCGTGGCGCGCGCTACCTTCACCGTTGTAAATGAGCACTATATCTCATGCGCGCTGCGCCTTATGAAGCTGCGTTCGCACCCAAAGATATTGTGCCTTCGTCGCAGCAGCCTATATATTGAAAGCTGGCCTGTGCTACTCTAATTTCATGCGTACAAGGCGCGGGGGATTTTAAAAATCGATTAGCCCAAACACCCCAAAAGACTTCGCAAAGGATCCTATACCGGGATGTATATTGCCTAAAAGAGTGCAGCATGAGGATCGCTTTCTGAAACACTTGAAACGGTTGTGCGGCTTGCTTGGAAAATCGAAAAGGTGGCCTTGTACGCATGAAATTAGGGTACAGATGTGCTAACACTTTGATCTGGAATCAAGAAATATTAAGTGCTGGATTCGATGTATACAAAGCACAGAAATTCTTACAGGGGAATTCCTCTCGAAGTTTACTCATGACACCATGCTTTACCGAATATCGCGTTAGGCCCCGGGCAGACTTCACGCGATTTGATCGTCGCGACTGAATCGCGAGGAGACAACTGTTACAACATCATTCCATGCAGATCAACTTGCATTCGGTTGTGATACTTTTCCAGACCGAAATTTTTGAATGTGAAATGAAAATGAATGGAAATCTTGGCGATTTGGTCGCGACGATTAAGTCGCGTGAAGTCTGACCGGGGCCTTACAGGTTCATTTTTGTTAGAGGCAACGTACGCCCAAAATTTCGCGTTCGATGTTTTGTCATTCAGGGGCCTTTCCTCCCTGATCACGGTTATGACCTAAAATCCTCCAAAAGTCCCAAAGAACCCCATTCCCGGGGACCCTCTCTTCACAGGGAGGACGAGTTTCGAATCGTTCGATCCCGTCGGCATGCCAGCGAGGAGCAGCTGCAACTGCATGACAGCCTGCAGTTGCAACTTCAACTATAGCGTATGCTGCGGTGGATTCGTCGTCTGAAGGAGGCGGACCGCAAAAAGCAACTGCACCGTTGCAACTGCAGTTGCAGTTGCAACAGCATTGCAACAGCAACTGCAACGGCAACTGCAGCTTACGCTAACGTGGATTTCGTCGAAGGAGGCGGAGTGAAAGGAAAGGGGCGGAGAAAAGAAAATCAGGTGGGTTATCTCCGCTCAGAAGCAACATTGGGAGACCGGACCACGCAGTCGGTCTTCTTCTGGGCCCTAAATATACACGTTATAGAGAACCGGTTAACTTAGATTTTGGGTGTACGCTGCCTTTAACAGGAATTGTTTTTGTTTTGTAAAGAGGAATTGTTTGTTTTTGAGCAATGTAAAAAAGAAAACCCATTTCATTTTTTGCTGTTCAATTTCGTGATTCCGCCTTTGATGTTGAACAGATAGGCATTATTTTATGCTGAAAATCACATAGAGATTTATAACAATACACCAATATGCCGAATGACGAATGTTGAACATGAACGAAAGAGATCGCATCTCAACAACTCACAACCACAGAACAGCTAAGATTCGTTGTATCTCGGGAATACAAGAGATGCGTTATCACAAATGCGAGCGAAAAAAGTATAGAATCGGATAATATTTGATTATCATTAAAAGGTAGTTAGGGCAGGTGATTTGAGTCCAAAACAACAACAAACAATAGAAGTCAGCAACAACAAAAACCACTGAGACTAATGAAAGAAGTCATATAAGATCAAACTGTATAGGCGATTCATCGCAGGCAAAGACTGCGGACTTATAGGCGTCTCTGTGATCAAACTTTCTTTCGTTTCCCTTACCATCTGCTGTCCCTCCCACGTACGAGCTATCTTGGTCGGACGCAACGGCGTCCAGTCTTTGCGTGTTGTGAATCGCCGATAAATTGTAACGATGACCTGACTGCGCAAAGCGCTCATTCCACGAAAAATGATCGTCCAGGTACGACGGAGTCGTCTTGTTCACGAATTTCTTGCAATCTTGCGTTCACAGCAGCATGTAATTTTCTTCCGCTTCGAACAGCCAGATCGAGCATAGCCGGTAGTGACCGAGGGTCGATACCTCCAGGGAACATTTGCTTCACAACGCGTATTCGCACGCATTCGTCCGCAGTTCTCTGAAAGGTTATAGCGTTGATCATGATTTGCCAAAAGGAAGCTTAACAGTATTAGCAATGAAGACATGGAATCTCTTCCTTGCTCTTCCTAACTCCTCTCTCGAAACAGTTCCACGGCCCAAGCGTCTACCTAATCGCAAGTTGCAATAATTCAAGCAATGTATCAAAGGCACGTCTTCATACTAGAGTTTGCCCATGTCGCGTTGCAAAAGTTATAAGAAAGTCGCTCCAACTAGGTACGATAGAGGTCGCCGCACCCATTTTCTGCCATTTTAGGCCAAAGCTGAAGTGGCGTACACTTGCTTCGCAACAGCTCGCGCCCTATTGCAATGACAGTTACTTCTCTTCCATACTTTAGCTTACAAAATACCAAAGATGTGAAACACGTGAAACCTCCAGCGAAGCTGCGCGTAAGATTGGCCCAAATCTTGTTGAAAGAGACTGTAGAGCAAACGGGATTCCAGAAACAGAGATACCAAAATACCCCTTTCGTAATATATAAAACAAATTTCGACTTGTTTCAATACTCTGGAATCCCTTTCCGCTCTCATGACCTTCACACGACAAAAGCTGATGGGAACGGAGAGGGGGGGGGGGTACCTCCGCCGCCCTCAACCTTCTCCGGCATGTTCGCCTCAAAACTGGTAGGGCAATTACTTAGTTAAAGGCCTTCCGCAAAAAAAAATTTCACCAATCAGGTTTAGGTTGAAGGCGCCTCTAATGTGCGCAGTTATATAGAGGGAAAAAACAAAAACGACGTGCTCACATGAAAATACGAAAAACAGATTTGCAGCTCTATATACATTCTGCATACGCATTTCATTCACTTCAAGTCTATTTTCTCTTCTTCGGCTACCGTCTACAAAGAACAACCAATAAAACAGGAACTTGCAGAGTTTAACCTCATTTTCAGGCTGATCCATCACGATCCATAGTGCAGTCCGCATTATCGTCTCTTCAACCTCTGTGCAATCGATCGCAATCGACTTTCCAACTTGACTTACCGAGATCGATAAGGGAGCACTAAAAAACAAAGGAGCATCCATTCTCGCATCTCTCCAAAAACTGACAAGCAGAGGAAGAACTGTAAATTTGTTGGCATTTTCAAAACAAAAGTGTATCGAGGTTCAGAAGCGATTTAAAAAACAAAGAGACAATAATAGATATAATACTAGACCGTAGAGTCACCAAGATTTATCCCTCTACAAAATCTCAAGAGAATATACTAGAGGACGAAAATCAAAGCACATGGGACATTACCATATATTTACCCCAGCAGGGCTAAGTAGGTGTGCAAAAGAGATAAACTCTTGCATTTAACCAAGTGCAAAACAAAGGAAGCGAGAGGAAAAGCGTTACCACAAAACAAAAAGACTACTGACTTGGCAGCTTCAAGTCGAAAGAAGTTAGTCTCTGTAGACTCATCGCATTCGATGTTAAACTTTCCCTCATCTTGAGCAACCAATGCTAGATGTGTGATGCGAGTATCAAGCAGCGCAGTTTTCACCTGGAACTGCTGACATAGAAACAGAAGTCAGGAAGACCTTACTCACAGCAATAAAAATGGCATCAAGAACATTTCCTCCATACTGTTGTATGACGATGTCCACATAAACTTTCCACATAAATTGTTTCGATAGAATTAACCTTAATAAATACAGATGATCACAAATTTGAGATATGAGACGGCGAGGATGCAAGCAAAACGAACTTGTCCATATTAGTAATAACGTCTCCATTACCATGGTAAGCTTCCATCAAAATAGCCTCGATTGCTTCAGTGAAAAGCTCCCCACCTCGTGCTAAATAGTCACACGGATTTAAATTGATTACTGGGCGGACAACAAACGATCACCTTCGGTGCGAGCCGCTGCTAAGCAAGATGGATCGACAGTGAACTGCAGGCAGTTCGGAGCCAAAGAAGTGTCTTCACATTCCAGGACTTCGCATTTCACGCCTACCTGTGAATAGCCATAAGAAGGGATAAAGAGCATATGGTTGTTATTTTTGAAAACGAGAAACTGGTGCAGTTCCAGAAGCATTAAATAACCGTATTTTTGGACAGTATATATATATATATATACTTGAATTTTCTGGAAAACCATGTAATTGAAAACTCAAAGAAACTGAGTGCATGACTGGACCAGCAAATAACTGCGAAACTGGTATAATAACAAATTGAATATTTCATAGCTGCAAAATTTCATGGTTTCACGAGCACGTATCCAAAATTATCGAAACTTGAAAGAACAAAAATGCTTCAGACTGCGAAGACATTAGGTGAAAATCAAATCATTTTGTAGGCAGTTATGTTAAGTGAAGTGCCAATTTTTCAATGAAAACTGTAAAATTTGGCGGTCCAACCTTCGTCCAAGATTATAAAAAGATTTTTGATTACCATTGTCTGATAAACATGACTATGCGTCTCCCAACACACAGTTATATATATTAGGTTGTTACATAAGTCTTGTTACACTTAACTTCTAACGGCGATAAGTCATACACCTCATAGTCTTTGCAGGACTCCAAGGTACCATTCGATAGAGCAAAGCAAGCTCTACAAGATGGTCTGCAAAAGTTCGCACCAGCTCCGACCCACCGTAAGTTTGCACCCAAAATCTGAGTCGTACTGAAATTCAAAAAATCGCAAAAAATTCATATCTTTGTTCAAACAATTCCTACGGATCTCCAACTTGCTCACAAAAATTGCCCACTATATCAAACACTCATATGTACCGTTGCTGTATTTTTTCCTTATCTAGAAATCGAGAAAAAGAATTTTTTTTAGTTTTTGCAAAAATGAAGCTATGCTGTTTCTATTCATGTAGCTGTATACTACTAGCTCTTAGAAGTATGCCCGTAAATTTTCAGCTTCCCAGAAGCCCTAGTTTTCGAAATTACCTAATTTAGCATTGAACACCCGAGTGATAAAAGCTAAATTTGGTATTTTTCAAAAACCAGAGCTTCTGAAAGGCTGAAAACTTACGGTTATACTTCTAAGGGCTCGTAGTATACAGCTACATGAATAGAAACAGCATAGCTTCATTTTTGTAAAAACTAAAAAAAATCCTTTTTCTCGATTTCTAGATAAGAAAAAAATACAGCAACGGTACATATGAGTGTTTGATATAGTGGGCAATTTTTGTGAGCAAGTTGGAGATCCGTAGGAATTGTTTGAACAAAGATATGAATTTTTCGCGATTTTTTGAATTTCGGTACGACTCAGATTTTGGGTGCAAACTTACGGTGGGTCGGAGCTGGTGCGAACCTTTGCAGACCATCTTGTAGAGCTTGCTTTGCTCTATCGAATGGTACCTTGGAGTCCTGCAAAGACTATGAGGTGTATGACTTATTGCCGTTAGAAGTTAAGTGTAACAAGACTTATGTAACAACCTAATATATTGATTCAGAAAGAGAAAAGAAAAAACCTCCTTATCAAAAGCCCACCAAAATATCAGTTGTGTCAATCTTCACTCTGGATGACCCGTGCGTTGTTGTCAGAGCAGGGCTTTCGATCCAGATCGGGCGGAAATCGTCAATACTGAAATTAAAAACGTGATCAAATCGGGAAATACTTCAATGACATAAAACTAACCCACGGCCATCATTGCGAACACCATCAGCGAATCCTTGCGCGATGAAGTGCTTCTCAGCAATGCCTAATAAAACTGGCTCCATCACCTAGCAAACAAGGCCATGATAACAGCGAGAGAACAACCTAAACTCGTTCATAAAGGCAAGATATTTTTACGCAGAATTCGAAATTTAAAGTTTGAACTGGGTTGTGTTGACGTCAAATCGAGTGTGGAGACCGTGGTGCAGTCTCTACATTGGCCGAGGATTTTTGACGGTTTCATTTGGGAAGTTGATTGGGCATCAACTAATTTTCTGGTCAAAGAGAAAATTCTGGACGGCGGGATTTGAAACAAGGACACTAAGAATTCTTGAATATAGACTTTTTGTGACAAAAAGTTGAATTTTTCAATTTGGTTGATGCGAAGTATTCGGCTCTAACTCTGGACTACAAAAAGTTATCACTTCCTGTGCCTCGTCATAGCCTTAGTTTCCATTCCCTTCGAAACGTTATGCTTGTTGTTAAATTTGTGGTATCCGTTCACGCTATTGAGGGATACAAGCAACCACCGGGTATCAAAATCACCTCCATGGTCCAAGTGAAGACACAGAAAATCGGTTTTTTGTTTAGCTGGAAAGATGGCAGGAATGCCAATGTTTCTGCGCTATCGAGTGAGTTAGACCAACTTCCCGCTTTCTGGGTTACTCTACCTAGAACACCCGTACTATTCAATCGACCTTTTTTGTTTTTGTTTTTTTTTTGGAATCTGATTCAGACTCGGGCTTCGTGGGGAGTTGCGTTCCCCACGATCCGTGCGGTGTAACTCACTTTTACTCATCGCCCGATCTCATCATTTTCAGATTCAGGTCTGAATTGACCCTTACTGAAGACAACCTTTAGACCACACAGAGCGCGCGGGTGTTAGCGTGCGCCGTACCGATGGCGGGTGCACTTTGCGCATTCATCGCGGCGTAATTCGCATCTCCACAACTCGGCTCCCGTCCCGTTGCTAGTAACCAGTTCCGCAAACTACACATAAACGTTTTCGGCAGGCGCAGTAAACGTTTAGTTGAGCAGTGGCAACAGTTTCTGCTTGCTGCTCTTTCTGGGCTAGATCTAACAATAAGAAAATATTAGATTGTAACAAAATTACAGGTTTTTGAATTTTGAGTTTGGATCTTTTAAACTTTCTACGCAAATAGTCTTTACGTGTGCATTGAAACGTTGTAATCATCAGAACAGTCGGTTGTGCAGCGGCGCTAACGAATTTTACAAAGAATATTTCGAGAGGATATCTGAAATTTCTTTGAATTACCTCGATTTCTCTGAGAAGGTAAAAACTGCTTTTCAGAAGTTTTGAATTCTTTCATAGCTGGAAAGGGAGAACGGCTCCTGGTTCTTTCAGTTATAAATGTCCTAATTCTATTCTCCCTATATACAGGATTCTAGGGAGAAGGACCGCAGCAACCGTTAAATTTTGATCTGAAATTTTTCGGCTTAGAAACATTTAGAAGCCATAATTTGATATGCATTTTGTAACATAGCCCAAGCAAAAACACTGTAAATTTGCAGAAAATTCCGTTTTTCTTTGGCGTTAGAGCAGCTTCAACAAAAGAAAAATTTGAAGACTTGGTCTCTTGAATCTAGCACAGAATTTCTAAACGAATTCTCTTCCATTGAAATGGAAGAATGCATGAGGAATTAAAAGAAAAGAGTTCTCAAATGGTATGTAAAACTCTCTAGGAAAATAGTTTTCCGTTCTAAACCAGCATAAGGTGCGCGAAAACCTGCATTAATTCCGTTACCACTTAATGATTGTTTAAGGATGAAACCTTTTCCTAGAACGCCGAGTCATCTAAGGAGATCGCTTTGTAAACGTATAGATTCCAAAAGCAACAATATTAATAGGTACTCCATCGAATACCAGATTTGCAAAACGTTCCTCATTATTTATCTATCACCTTTCTGGCTACCCTCACAGTCTCTGCCACAAAGGTTCACAGTTTGTCATTTCTTGAACAGTATAAAGGCCAAGCCAAGCCTCGAGAAGTAAAGAATCCTCTCAGAAGAATTATTTTCACGCATTACGTGAGAGTAAAAGTATGGGAAAAGTTGTTCTGCTACGCCGTTGAATTTTGTAGTTCTCGCTAATATTTTATGTAACAGTAACAGTTAATATGTACTCATATCATTATATTAGGTTGGCTAATAAATAAGTTCGGTCGCTTTTTCAACTCTTACAAACGCTGTAGACAAATTTTTGTCTAATGTTTGGTATTTCTAGAAAGAGCACTTCACTGGGTATTGGAGCATATATTCCGTTTGAGGGAAACTTATCTTCCCTGGAAAAAATTCGCAAAGAAGTGAAAAATCGCAATTTTCCCATAACGCGCAAATATGAGGAAATTTGCTTTTCTTAGCGAAACATTTTCAAAATGGCAGATCACACTTCTTTTTGTTGTTCATTAAATAGGGATAACTCCTCTGTATCCAAACACCAAACTGCTGTTCTCTACATTCATTACAGCAAGAAACGAAGCTGAAAGAATTGAACTTTTGGAAATTTCGATATGTTGAGACATAACTGTCTTTACTGACGATAGAAAATCCTGAATATTTGATATGTGATAGAGGAAGCTTCGAACTACTTTCTCACAAAAAATCGTAGATTGAAAACAACAAGAAAATTTTTTATGACAATTTGTATGCAAAAACGAACTTACTTTTTAGCCAACCGCTTGTGTACAATATCGCACAAGAGTAGCTGCAATTTGTACGCTCCATATAAAAAAATCAATGAATGAAGAATCATTTTCGAAAATCTTTTCTATGAAGGAATCAGATTTATAGTCAAATTCCAAACACCGCTAACACCGCTATAATGTTATTCATGTGCTATCAGTAGTAAACGACGTAAATAGTGCTCCTCTTGCAAAATAAACAAGTCCATAAAGCTCCCTTCGGTGGCTGTTGGGTCAAATGGCGAATATTTTGAAACCTATCTAATGAATAAAAACAATGCCGCTCTTTTTGCGGGGAAAATTCAGGTCCGAAAGGCTCCCTTCAGAGACTTCGCATGGCAAGTATTTTATCGAAATCTATCGACTTTTTTTTTAATTCCATTGCACATCCACTCAGCACAATCAGGCTTCTGAAGTCGATCGATATTGCAGTTCGGCTTTCACAAAATTTAGAATAGGGAATTTTGGTCTACCTTTAGTTTGCTGGTGAGGACATCTGCTTGTCCCTATCCTGAAGGGATTGGGCAAGAAATTTGAATTACCTCATTCGCTTAGAGCACGAGCCTTACGGAATTTCTATCTATAATTTTGCTGGAGTTCAATGTCGCTTGAGTTGGATTTGTAAGGCCTCGGACAGAGTTCACTCGATTTGATCGTCGCGATTCAATCGCCGCGATTTCCATTCATTTTCATTTTACATTAAAAAATTTCGGGCTGGAAGTATCACAACCGAAATGCAAGCCGGTCGGCTTGCAATGAACTCGCAACAGTGGCCTCGTCGCGATTCAATCGCGACGATCAAATCGCGTGAACTCTGCCCGAGGCCTAAGGAAAAAGTTATTCGCTCTCCGAAAGATTTGAAGCAAAAACTGTTGTTGGCTTATCGACTAGCAGGCTGAAAAAGGCAACAACAGTGAAACATGAGTTTCGAACATTAGTCCGCAAAAACTGCTTTGTCTACAAACCAATTCTAGAAAACCAATTTTATTCTATTCTGAGTATGGCAAACACCCTTCCAACTAGAGATTTCCCTGTTGTACTTTTCTATATGTTTTTTTGGAATGAGACAATACTACGCTTGGACAAGCGAAGAACAAAATCGGAAGTCTGATAATTGTCATACCCTCACCAAAATAAGTTCGCTGGCTATTGCAACATACCTAATTGTCGTACTGCTAATTTCACAGTTAATTCCAGTACACCTACCTGAGCTACCAAAAAGGCACCACCATGTAAAGTGGGTATGAGTACCGTCAACAGCACGTCCACATCTACACTCTTGAAGCCCTGCTACAATTTTCAGTACTTAGCGCTGAAAGCGTCGCTTTCAAATATGAAAGTTAGTTTTAAGGATAAAAAAGCCAATCTTTAATACTTGTATCAAAGCAATAACCTTTACTAAATCTATGCTGGAAAATCCGTATCGTTCTCAAGTAAAAAATTCAGAATCCCAAGACTTTAACCACCGCGTTTTTCACCATCAAATGCCTTCGCTCCATGGACTACCACGAAGCCAAAACAAGTCGAAATAATCGAAAGTCGAAATAGTCGAAATATACATCTAATGATCTATATGGTTGTCCGGAAAATAATGTCGCTTGTGCTTATAATGCAATATCGCGGCAAAGCGAGCACGAAATTAAGTAAATGAGGTACCAACCATAGAGCAAAGCAAGCTCTACAAAATGGGACTTAAAAATTCGCGCCGGTTTGATCTGCGTAAAGTTTGTGGTCAAACTTAAAACTGAAGGCCCGATAAATTTCGGTAAATAACATCTCCGTCAAGAAGTCCTTAGAAGAAAAGTCCTTAGAAGCCCAAACCACATCAAAAATGCCACAAAAATTACCACACATACATTTGGCATGTACTGATAGTTCCTCTTTTAGAAGAAAGTTTAAAAAAAAGATTGAATGACTCTTTTCAGGTTCAACGTATCTAACTTCCCTTCTTTTATGACTGCGCGGTTCCAGATATGTGCAATGAGCCTGATTGAGTTACAAACATGCACTGATTAGCAGCCATTTATTGCAACTTTGCATATGTTAAACTCTACTGCTCTTGAGCTTTTTACTAACACTGTTCTCATCACCATGTGGTTCAAGCCAAGGTCACATCTATATTTTAGCCTGATACGCACAGCTTGCTCGCTTTGAATTGCTTGAAGATCATGGTATGCCTGTTGCCTATTTGTCGGCGTTGGGCTCTCCTCGGCAAATTGGTTGGGCTATAAGCTCCGGTTTGTTTCTCGAAAATCTTTAGATCGTGGCTAGCAAACGAAGGAGCATGGGTTCCATCTCCTTAGATTAGAATTCATATTCATAATCGATGTGCAGTTACGTAACAGTACTCTGTTTCGAGCATGTAGTAATGCTCATGGAGTTTGGGCTCTCCCGGCAGGCCGGTTGGCGCTTACCCGCCGTCGTTTGCTTGTTTGAATACTTTAAGGTCGTTTGCTGGCTAACGCGGGGGCATGGGTTCCATCTCTGTGGACATTCGTATATCCAGCAATCTTCTTGCAAGCTAAGTCGTTAATTCTTCAGTTGGAATGAAGTCTGGGCTTGAAGCATATGATGTTCGAGTTTTTGTGTAAAACTAACAACTTTCATTGTCTTTTCTTTTTCTTTATGGAACGCCTCGAGCGTATTTAATAAAAAATGGAATGAAACTTGCTCACACACAGAATCTCTACATCAGACACTCGTATGCACAATTTCGTGGTTTTCCCATGACTGGAAGTCACAAAATGAAATTTGGCATTTGTTTGTCAAGTCCTGAGCTTCTCCCGAATAGGTAATTCTTGAGTGTAAACCTTTGAAAGTATAAACATAAAATTTCAGCTTTCTACAAGGTTTAATTTTCAAGAAAAATCAATTTTTCTGCAAAAAACCCGAAAATGCCGCATATGGCACTTTTAACCCATTTTTATTTCTCGTGTTCTGGACATGGGATCATTACACAAACTGTACGCGTGAATGTCTGTTGTAGATACATGCCTGCGCAAACTGGAGATCCCTAAGACAATTATGGACAGAGATACATTTTTCGGGGTATCCGAGATTTTTTGTGGATTTCAACTTCAGGTGGAACAAAAATTCCGCATAGTTTACTCCATGTTGTAGAGCTTGCTGTGCTCTAGCAAATGATACCCCAATCACTGTTTCGTGATCACTCTATCGCGGTAGGGTGCAACGCGACATTATTTTCCTGACAGCCTAATAATTAGAGGTATGTGCTAATAAACGACATAAAAGTTGGGTGAAAAAGCTTCCTTGAATGAAGTTAGTAGGGTATACGACCTCTCAAAAGGTCAGGCAGCCTGAACTTCTGTAGCCTTGTGACTATCCCCCAGATTTACCTTCAAAGTCTCAAACCGCTCCATTCTTGTTATGTAGCAAACTCGAAACCAGTTTTTGCCACATTGGTAAATTGATCCCAAGCCCCTTTGAGGAAGTTATGGCCCCTGAAGAACCCATCTTATATATAAAGCTGAATGTTTGTCTGTCTGTATGTCTGTCTGTACGTATGTGCGGAATAGAAATTTTTATTTTTGAACCGATTTGGACCAAACTTGGCACACATATACTTCGGGGCAGGGAGCTTGTCATAGGCTACTTTTCGTCATCGATCGCTATCGATTTTATCGATTTTTTGCAAAATTTGGGCTACAGGGCTGGGAGTTGGCACAGGGGGGTAATCGAACATGCTGATTACAAATATATTATTGACCGGCCCGGGCGGAGCCGGGTTTGCCAACTAGTACCCAATAAAAATTGGAGACGGTCAAGAGGCGCGATTTCTTTGGCTGCCAGCAACTCAAAACTCCAGTCTACTGCTACGCGAGTCTTCAAAAAGTACCACATAAAGTGCGTTGGGTTACTATCTGTCTGAGATAACCAGTTGCTGAGTTTGGTGGCTTTTGCTGGAAAACGACCGAAACATTCAGGAATTTGTTTCCAACTGCATTTTCATGGGGTTTTGACCTTCAAAATTGCTTTTTTGGGTTGATTCCAAGGTAGCAAGATTGAGAAACCCATGCAGCTATCTGATTTATCTCCTTCAAAAATTTAGATACTTTCATAATGTCATAAAACAATTATTATGTGCTATTTGGTGTCCATCTGGCAATGAAAATCGCTCCTCTTGACATACACCCTCGACCGTTACTGGCGTATAAGGCAGATTAACAACGGTTAAAGTACGCGCACGTCGCTTTCGCGCGCGCTCAACTAATACTGCTTCTGCGCATTCGTCCTGCAGTAGCCTTTACTTTGAAAAAAATTACATGTCACAGAGCGCCAACATATTGTCCTGAGGGAACATTCAGTCATCGATCTCCATCCCGCCCACGTCGTTTTCTGTATCGCCGAACACGACAGGCCCCTCATAATGGCCTAGAGTGCGCGCTCTCTCGCCGCTCTTGCAGCGGGCATTGCAACGGCGTCTGCCCTCTGCTGCGCCGACCAGTGTACTGTTTCGGAAATGCCCGTCTGCTTATCTCGCACTCATTTCCTGTGCAATGACACTACACCAGACTGTCGCTGTCAAGTCTACCGCACTCTTTGAAAACAGAAAATTTCCAGTCAAAATAAAAAATAAAATGCTTGGTTGTGTCCGTTCTTTGGTGACATTTCGATTTTTACGCTACTAATCGATTCGTCTTTTGTTTGATTAGCGCATTTCCAGTTTGCTGAACAGCGTGTATGCTGTCCGAAACATACGAGCGGTTTGAAATTTCGCTTCGCTTTACATACTTCGACTCGCGTGCTCCTTTCTTGTGCTCTATCAAACTTATTTTATTGTTTCAGTAGGAAAGGAGTCGTTTTTAAGGCAAAATTTGAAGGTCATGCTCACTTTCGGCTACAATTAACGCATTCCGAAAACATTTTTTGCCAGTATCCAGCACATCTGAGGTCAAATCTATCTTGCCTTGGATTTTCACTGCATATTTACATCCAGTGGGAATGCGCTTGGAGTTACCTAACATATGCTAGAAATTCACCTCAACTCATAGAATTGTTCTCATGTCCACCAATACAATTCAAAGGGACACTATAATTTTTAGAGAAAGCAAAGTTTTGTTTATCTTATCTGTAATTCCACATGAAAAAATGATAACTTGGTTCTGTAATTACCTACTCTGTTTCAGTTTGTGATTGTTTCTGCTTTTCCTTATCATATCCATCTTGAGTTTCGAGAAAAAGCTGGTATCCCATCATTTTAGCTCTTTTTTCTTTTTCTCGGTACACCTCAAGTGTAGTCATAAATAAATATAAATAAACAAATTAATACCGTGACTAGACCGAATTACACATTCAAGCTCTTCTTCCTCATTCTTTTGCCCACTGCGATAAAAAATTGTAGAAAAATTCACATTACTTTTTGCAAGATAAAAGTGTATGAAAAAAGTATTGATTTTCTACTTATTTGGCTATATCTCGAACTTATGGTCAACCAGATCTGCATAGTTTACTTACTCTAGTTGAACTTGCGTACCCATAGTGTTGTATTGTGATTCTAATTTCCAGTGTCATCGGTCACCGCAGAAAAAACGTCATGATCGAATTGTTTGAATTTTCCTTCAATAAACTTGAATCGTATAACATTCGTGGTAAACTAGAATTGTATATTTTAAGGGTTATATAAAATGTATATCTATATTAAGGGTTACATAAAATGTAAGAAAAATTTTTTGTTCTAGAATTTCCTTTCATGCTCTGTTTATTTTATTTCAATACAATTTCACACACGTAGAGAAGATGCTTAGAAAACCAAAAGAACTTTCGCAGTCATAATCTGCTTACAAATTTGAAGCGCTGATGTGGCATGTATAGCATACCTCAGTTCTTTAGATTTGCATAGCCTCTATCCGAAAACTTGTTTCAGCATCCTTTGTATGAAAAGTCTTATTCCTTGGCTGTTCAATTCTTATATATTAGGCTGTCCGGAAATTAATGCCCGTTTTAAATTTCAACCGCAATAAGTCATACACTGAGTACCATTCGATAGAGCAAAGTAAGCTCTACAAGATGGCGGTCTTGCTTTTGCAACAGTTCTCATCCATTTCGAGTTTTGAGTCAAAAAGTAAAAAGACTCAGCAGCCCAGAAAATCGAAAAAAATCGTAACTCAGTTCATAAAAATCCTACAGAAATTCTTACTTGCTCACGTAAACACTATCCACATAAGACATCATCTATATACACCTTTGCCGTAATTTTTCCTCTGTTAGAAATCAAGAAAACGGAAATTTTCGTGCATTTGCCAAAGTGATGCTGTGCCGTCTTCACATAGGTAGTTGTATACTACAAGCCTTTAGAAGTACAGATTTAAATTTTCAGCTCTCTACAAGCTTTAGTTCTCGAGAAGTTTGAATTTTCGCTTGGACCACCTAACTAGGGAAAGCTATATTCGGTATTCCTCGAGAACTAATGCTTGTAGAGAGCTGAAAATTTAAGTCTGTACTTCTACAGGCTTGTGATATACAACTACCTATGTGGGGACGGCACAGCATCGCTTTGGCAAATGCACGAAAATTTCCGTTTTCTTGATTTCTAACAGAGCAAAAAACCGGCGAAGGCGTATATAGATGTCTTGTGTGGATAGTGTTTACGAGAGCAAGTAAGAATTTGTAGGATTTTTATGAACTGAGTTACGATTTTTTTCGATTTTGCGGGCTGCTGAGTCTTTTTAGTTTTTGGCGCGAAACTCGAAATGGATGAGAGCTGTTGCAAAAGCAAGACCGCCATCTTGTAGAGCTTGCTTTGCTCTATCGAACGGTACTCAGCAACCTATTTAGAAATGAGAAGTGTATGATTTATTGCGGTTGAAATTCAAAACGGGCATTAATTTCCGAACCTAATATGTTGTAAATCTCTCCTGAAAATCGACAAAAAAGCTGTCAGTGTTTTGATACGTACGAACTAATGTCTCTATCCCCAGTGTACAATGGTCAAGGTCAAGAAAAATATATTGAGCATCTACCGGATAGTGTTTGCAGGCAATGTCTTACCATTCATACCATCATTTCGCAAACAAATTCTGGAATTCGAATATCGAAGTCTAGAAATGTTGAGATCCATCTTATGGAATGAGTATGAATAGTCGTGAAAAAAGAATCATTTACCTTTGAGACGAAGGGCAATTCCATGCCCCGGACAAGCATTATCATATCTCATAAATCAAAAGCAGCAACCGTCTCAAGCATGCCTCATGGACATTTCGTAATCAAAATCTAAAAAGTGGAAATTTGGGTAAAAAGAATCCACTTTTCATGTGTTACCGTCTAGCTTCAGGATAAATTATATTGATAGCACGAAAAAATCTCAGCTGAGTAAATACCTCATAATTTTCTTGTTACTTTTGAGGAATTTTCTGTAGCACATGTAGAAGAGGGGAAAAATATGACTTACATGTGTGCATATCCTCAATGACATCTATTTTCTATTTTGTGAAACTTCTATTGCAATCTTCAATTACTTTCAGTACATTTATAAAGTACATTTTTCGAGTATTAGATGGCGGGATAGTTTCCGTTATAGATTTCCATCCAATTCAGTTGAAAATTTTGAATTGGTTTCATAGCTAAGATCTTACTGGATCTACCCGCTGACCTGACCGATACTGCAAAATCACACCTCCCCAACAAGTTCGCGCTAAAATTTCTCTTTTTTCTTGCAATCCTTCTTTGCCTTTCCTTGTGCTCTTTCTTTTCTGGAAAACACCATCTCACTAAGGCAGTAGTCTGATGACTCTAGCGAGGAAAAATCCAGAAAAATCAAGAGATTTTTGATTTTTCATGTATAGCGCAGAATTGCTAAGGAAAACTTAGACTTGGCATATGGAAATTTTAAAGAATATCTTTTTTGGTCAAATTGGCAAAAGGTGAAGGTTTAAGTTATCCGCCGAGCTACTAGTGTTCCAAAAAAATTTCTCTCCCGTATGAATCAAAACATCTCTTTTGCTTTGATGTCTTTCGCCAGTCTGTGGGTGTCCTTTTGTAAAGCTGGGCTTCAACTCAGATTTACTTTATAATCACCTATCACTTTTTGTTGCTGTGGGATCACCGGTAGGAGCTTCCAATTTACAAAACCACAGCGAGGCTATTTGAAATTTGCAAAAAAATCTGGGAAGTTGTGTAGCACGATTTTCACTCGCGTTGATTTCACTACATACACAGCTTTTTGCGCGCTTTTAAAGCTTCTTAAATGCTCCATAGCATTTCAAGAAACATCTATGAAGAAACAGCTTTTGTGGTATAGATAGCAAACTTATAAAAGAAGCGATTCTTCATGTGATTAGCCAGGGACTCTTATTACTCAAGTGTGAGAGTTTTCTGAGCTCTGTGATCACCTTTCCCAGGCATTACGTGGACCTCAAGGATTCAAAAACCCAATGTTTTTACAGCAATTCTCCAGTGTCGCAAAAGGCTCCATACTGTAAATCTGAGTTGAAGTATTAAGAGAGTTACTGTTGATTAAATAATCGTGCTTTCGCTCTTGAGCTCCTGCCCTAACTTATACTCAGCTTTTCCTCCATGCCGGTGATCCAAAGGCCTTCTAATCACCTACACTTATCAAGCGTCGGCCTGTCGTGCAAGAGCGTGCCTAGTTCGCAGATTTGCTGTCCTTTTGACTTGGAGCGTTGCCAGGGTGACCACATACGTGGAGACTCTTTAAATGTCATCGTTAAGTGCAAACTTCAACTTGCAGCACTTTGCAGCGTTCAATCCGTCATTTCTTGTCGTTTGTCGCCTCCTATAAGCGTAATACATAAACTCACTGATATTCTATGATGGTAGTAGTTTTCGATTTATCGCTTTTGCATAAAAATAAAGAATTTTGTTCAATACAACGAAGTGCAAAGGAGGTAAATCATAAGCGAAGTACGTTCGAGGAGGCTCAGGCGCTAGTGGTGCAATTGCACGGTTTTCAGAATGCGGATGGCTATGGAGCCGTCAAAAACGATGTCTCCAAAAATGGTAACTACGGAGAGATTATAATATATACAATATTCTCGAAATCCACCTTATTGCACCTAAATCAAGTACCTCTTTGAACACACAACTGAATTTCTTTTTAATGTAATTTTTGTTCTCTTTGTTATTTGAAATTTGCATCTGAAGGAGCATGAGTGAGAAAGGTTGGCAAGATTGTTGTTTAGAATGTTGTTGCTTGTTTTATGTATGAAAATCTCAAAATTTTGAAGTATAAAACTATTGCCAACATCTTGCAAAGTTAGTTATTGCCATATTAACGAAGAAACCTATCCAATTGTACAATCTCTGACTCTTTCATTTTACTAATCATCTCTTTTGCTTGAACTATACAGCTCTCCGACAAAAGTAGAATTTTTGTCATAGAACCGATCGAACCCCCATTCCTTTGCTTTTGGAGAAGAGTGCTAGCGTAGCGCTATGTAGTTTTAGTCACATTGGCTCAAATCAAAAATTGTCGACTGCTTTCCATACAGCTGCAAAAGATTTTTAGCTGCTCATGTACTTTATAGAGCGGCCCGTTTCGTTTTTCCCAATGGATCAAAAAGATCTTGAATAAAAAATCGCATTCACAAGTTACCGTGTATCAAGGGTATGACAGTCTCCAACGATTTCACAATGCTTTTCAAATTTAAGCAGTTCTGGACTAGGTTACATTCCTCGCATATATTTTTCGCACCACTCAAAGTGATCCAAACAGATATTCGTCAATGGCATTTTCAAAAGCCCATTATCAATACAACCAATCCCTCACCGACTTGAGTACAAAAACAAGCACAACTAATCTGAGTCTGAAGTTACATGCTCCGAACATCAAATATAGACACAGCTAATCCAACATGCTGCTCAGCAAACTCATTTCGCCCTGTTGTTTCGAACAGAAGCTACAATTTTATATACTAGAGTGTCTCATAATTTTTTTACCGTTTTTACTACAACCGCCGTCTTTTCGTGTCTTTCTTTCATCTGACGTGGCTTGAGTAATCGTTCGACAGGGCAAAGCAAGCTCTACAAGATCTCTATCAAAAGTGTGCCCAAATCGTATCTTACATGAAGTTTTAAGCTGAAATCTGATAGTAGTCAAAAACGAACTTTTCTGTCAAAAATCGTATCTCCTCCTCAAAGTAGCTAAAAAATTTCTCATTCATCCTAGCACATGCTTGACTCATCGCACATTCATATGTACACTTTTGGAATTCTTTCCATGGCTAGAAATAAAGAAAAAAATGAATGAGGTGAAATGGCAAACTCTGCCCTAGACGTCCTGAGCTCCTCCCACGCATGTGATCATATGGCTCATACATACAGAAGTACATTACGTATTTGTATCCTTTGTAGGTGCCTCAATCCTCGAAAAATGCTGATGTTTAGGGTAAAAACGGTAAAAAAAAATTGTGAGGCACCCTAATAATATAATAGCGGATTTCTCTCTTCCTTGCAATCCATGAGGATCCTGCGGTCATGACAGACCTATCTTCTGCCTGAAACATTCTCTGAGATACCCTTCAATCTTATTTCGTTATTTTTCCGGTGATTTCCGGATTCACCTTAACAAAACAAAGTGTGAAGCTCTGCTATACTATCTTCAAATGCATTATCTACCTTTCTATATAATGAAAAAATTCACAAATGTTTTTGAAACTTTAAGGCGCTACTTAAAATGCAGTACATATCTGATCTCTCTATTTTATAATTCATCGCATCATTCTAAAAAGACCGTATTATTCTTCAAAACTTGGAGGGATATGTGGATGTATCTTCAAGGGCTTCGCGTTTTGTGTTGCGATTCCAAAATTTCTTCGGAGGGGGGGGGGGGAGAAACAAATGTTTCTTTAGGTTAGTAGATGTGACGTCAGCCATGTTATACATAGAAATTTTTATTTGAAGCTGATCTATTCAGTTTTGAATTATGACTTTTTTGAATAAAATTCACTTGCCGCTCACCACATGTAGATGCTTCCGAAATCCCGCCTTCTCAGTTATTTATAATTTTGGAAGTTTCTTTTATCTTCCCCTTGTTGCCCAAAATAAAGTCATTTGTCAAGGGATGAACTGGTATTTTATGGTATTATCAAAGTATTTATTATGTTTTTGCTGGATTTGTGTGCTTAGCCCACAAACATATTGTGCTTTCGTGTACAGGAACTTCTGAAGTCACATAACATGACAGACATCGCAGTGTAAAACTGATCATACTACGTCACAGACCGATTCTTCTAAGTGCATGGGTCGCTTATCAGACTTCTGGCTGATTAGATTACCACTTCTGCTTTTTTTGTCACAATTCATGTCCTTTTCTTGATTGAAGGTTTTATGAAGGTTGCACTAAGTATGCTATTTTCTACGCTCATTATTTCGCATCTGCTAGCAGATGAAAATCAGCAGAATTATTATTGAAATCGACTTTGGAAGAGCCAATGCAATATGCTTGCAATTATGTATATGCGCATGAGGTGCGGTTAAAATTACGATAAATTTTTGTTTCTCCTGAGCATTTCCAATTTCAGTTGGGGCACTTAAGGGCACTGTCCACCCAGATTCTCGACTCCCAGGTTTTTGTCGTCTCTGGCCTTCTCATGTGCCTGATTCCTTTTATGAAGTCGGGAATCCTCGAAAATTCCGAAAATCCCCATTCCGAAGAACCCGCAGGCCGGCGCTCCGGAGCGGCGATTGGCTGGGCATGCACGAATGGGCGGGCATGGATGGGAGGGGCGGTGCCGTCTGGGGGTTCTCGTGCATCTTCATTATTCCAGAGCGATTTTCTCGCTTCCGAAGCGACATTTTGCGCCGCGATGGACATTGGCTTAGAAGGGATCCTACTATCACATGCTGCCAAAAGCTCAAGACCCTCAACTTAGGGTGGACCGTGCCTTCAAGGCATTTCATATAGAAGAATAACATTCGAACCAACTAATGGAAGTCTCTAACTAGAGTTTTTTTAGACAACCTCTCCGGGTTTTCAATAATCATACGTAAAACATTTGCTTCTCTTTTCCCCCTCAAAGAGTTCCTATCTGTCAAGTTCAGCTATGACTTGCCTGCCTTTTAGTGCATTCCATATTTGTCTTTTTTCACGGGTGTAATTCGTCACTGTTGTTTCAAGCTAAGATTTTTCAAATTTTCTGCAGACTGACATAAACTTTGTTCTTCATGCCATTTCACTATATGTTTTGTGTTCAAAGCAGATAGGGAATTTTTAATTTTGAATCGAATATTTGACCAAAATTATACAATTGAAGTGATGGTACCTTTGATTCAACTGGTTTGGCGGCTGGGAGGCGAGGCTTCGTGACTTAATTAAACTAAGTAATGATCAGAGAGATCGCGCTCGGGAGAGACGTAGACTGCGTCGCGGGCGCGAGCAGCCTCAGTTACTTCACAAAGCCCCGCCTCCCAGCCGCCAAACCAGTCGAATCAAAGTTTCACAAAAATTTGTTTAGACCGCAAATATCTCGATAAATTTGCCTCCCTGCTAGCAGTCCCAATGAGGCAGCACTTTAATGTTGCTATTGATCGCTTTGTACTGATTTTCATCAATTTATTAGCTTCCTACTCGAATGAACTTTTGTTTCACAGAATTCATTTTCGATCTTTACTCGTGCACTAATCGCCAACGCTATTGACACGTTCCAAAGTTTATTTTGCAGAGGGTTTCGCTGCACTTGTTTAATGGCGCGGCCGTCGGCCTTTAGTCGCAACCCTCTGCCCCCCCCCTTGTCCTTTGTGTTGTGCAGATCTGTCTTTTCCAAAGATTTATGTCGACCTTCACATCTTTTCGTGGAGCGAACTGTCGCAATTGGCTTCTGCTCCTCACGTGGATAGATTGCTTTGCTTGTCGAAACTGTAAACAGATGACAGCGAACATAGAACGATCACAGATGTGCACTTCCCTTTGATTGTTGGCTTTTTTGTCCAAGGTATTCCCTCTATAAATAGAGGATGGTATAAGTGAAAGGAAAGGCTCTAATCGTCTGTGTATTTTTGTAGGCCCTTCTACACCTTCGCCCAGTGTTATCTGTTCTTACTATAAGCAAGCGTTGGTACCAGTAGTTTATGCATACGAAGTTCCACACCGGAAATAAAAAATCTAACTTAGTGACAAAGATAAAGACAGAAGTGTGCAGAATCTAATCAGTTGGTGATACTAAAAAGCTCCAAAATTCAAATTACACTTTAGCCCCTTCTTACATGTAAGAATTACTTGAGGACTGCATCATCCTTGGACTTAGTCTACACTGGATTGGAAGGGGGAGGGGGGAATTTCTGAAAGTTATCATATGGATCATAATAATGCGTAAGTGACTTGTTTATTCTTGTAAATGATTGAGATTACCTTTGAAATTTTTCAAAAATAGCCTTATAAAATTTGGGGGACATGGTTGCCGCCATGCCCCTTTTTTCTGGAATTTCGGAGTTATGATCCCGCAAAAATTTTGAGAAGAATCACAAAATTTATTCGGAATGCGTGGCGTTAGCCACGCATCTTGAGCCGAAAAAATTTCAGCTGCCCCTCCCCCTCTCCCCGATCGGAAATCTTAAACGCCATTGCTATTCACTGTGCTGACGCCCATACTTCCTGCCGTTCATAAAATAAATAGCTTTTTGTTAGAGATACTTCTTCCTGGGAATTCTCCTTGAAGAAATTATGCTGTAAATTATTTGACATTTGCACTCGTTCAACATTCTCAGACTGAACAGTAAGAGAGCCACCTGGAAATGAAAGGGCAAGAAAATGAATGTATAGGGCATTCGAAAAATCGTGACGATGGCGCGACCGCGCGCAACGCGCACGCACTCCCTTCTTGGTTTCTATATCTTATCAAATAGTTTTTTCTGCTTACTTATGATAGTATACAGGAACTGGAAGTGACCGAGCTTAGCGTTGAGGTGTTGCCTGCTTGTATGAGTGCTTTATCCTTCTGTGTGCGGAAAGACCGCAGTCAACCATCGTCACGATTTTAAAAATGAAGCATACACAAAAACCGACTTTTTTTTGTGTCTCTCTTGTTTAACTCGCGGTGAATTTCGTGAGCACGGATTGTGCAGTTAAATCACCTTTTTTCTCCAAATCTTCATCTTCGAATTTTACTTGCCTTGATCATAGAGCCGAGAAGTGCGGAATTACTTTTACTCCTATATTCCCCTTCAAGCTCCTATATTCCCCATTTCTCGTCTTCACAACCCGTCGTTTCACATCTTTGAAAGCGTATCTGGTGCAAACGTACGGCTTGAAAAGGCACTTTTTAGGCGGATGACGGGGAAGAATGTGCGAAACAACATCGCGCACGTTGTTTGCATTTGTTCAACAGGCCATCACCTCTTTGGAAAGCTCTTCTTTTGTTTCTTCGCTGCTACCCTGGAATGCATAGACCTTTCTCGGTCTCATTCATTTCATTTGGCTGTCTCGAAGCTCCACTGGATTTCTTTCTTTTTACATCATCGCGTGGGGATCGCTGGAACTGCAAGAAGCATTTTTTCTGTAAATGAGAATAACAGTTTTTTTTTCACTCAAAGAGGATACCGAGATATTTTTCCTGACTGGCCTTATCTAGAAACGGTGGACTTTTGAATATACTAATAAAATTGCTAAAAATTCATCTCGCACCCTCCCTTTCAATGATTATTTATTGTAATGATTATCGCAGTAAGTTCACCCCTATCCATATGCGTGAGGCTAACGAGTTCGTCTCCCAGTTACGTCCGTAATTTCGATGACCGTAGAGTACACGGGTTTTTTGAGCAACGTAAAAATTGATTATTTTGCCATCCTTTGTCTCTAACAAAGTGTTGAATTACTAAATTTAGTATCCAATTCACGGGTTTTCATCCTGCTAATTCTCAGGTGGCTCACATCCCAAATCTGTAGCTCATTTTTCCACCCCAAAATGCATTAACATCTTCCTAGTAATTCTTTTTATTTTCTGTTGTCATGATGCATCTCGTTTCTTGAGGCAGGTTTCTCCCTATAGCGTTTTCCACCTTTATTGAACTTAGAATGGGCTAGGGCATTTCGGCATGACTCATATGGCGTTGTTATCCACTTGCACTCTGTACCTGCGTTCACCAATAATCGAAGACTTTTTACTGGAAACTTTTCTCGATCAAGAGTGAGCGACTGATCACTACTCGTAACTTCCAAAGAAAAGACTGCGTGGGGGGATGATTTAACCCGTTGACTTCAATGAGGTTTTCACGACTTTTTAGCATGGTCTGATATTTTTCGCCTTCACCTAAGGCTCTTTTCGGGTACTGCAATTAGCAGGAAACAGAACCGTCGTTGTGAGGCCATCTCACTTGCAAGGGCCCTGAAAAAAATGAATTTTGAACCGAATTTGAAAGGTGCCATGAGCCACACGTCATCGGCTTAACCCACCTAATCTCTGAGTAGTGGTGTGTTGAGTGTATAAAGAATTTTGGGTGCAACAACAAGCCTTCCAAGACAAGAACAATTCCGATTTGCCTCGTTATGGCTCACACCTTGAGCGCCGGTTAGTTGTTGTTAATGATGAAAATGGAAGTGACTAGCACTCCTGTTGCTTAGGGGGACTGCACCGCATTAGTATTGCTACTTAAGGCGTCCAGGCAAGTCTGGACACATGGGGATCTCACTGCATCGTAATTTTGGGGCCCTAACTAAACCCTGCCCAACCGGCAGCTCAGGTAGTGCTCTAACGGCTGAGATGTTCCCCTCGAAACTGGACCCCGCGATCGTATTTCGCATGGATTCATGGCGCAAAGCGTGGACCCCAGCGCGAAACTGCCATGAATCCATGCGAATACGATCGCGGGATCCAGTTTCGAGAGGAATATCTCAGCCGCTAGAGCACTATTTGTGCTGCCGCTTGGGCAGTGCCTTAGTTAGGGCCCCAAAAGTACTTTCCACGTAAAATCCCCATAGGTCCAGATTTGCCTGGACACTGCCTTTAAAGGTATCATCCAGGTTTATCTCAATTTCTAAGTTTTTTATGTTCCATAACTTTTATAGCTCTAATTCCACATGAAGTTCACTAAGAAAACACCCCCCCCTCCAATGATGGAATGGGCTGTCTGGTCTGCATGTGTTTGGAGTGTGCTTCTCATGTCAAAACGCATTAAAAGGCAATCGTTGGTGGGCGGGATCGGAGTCACGCCTTTGATGGGGGCGTGGTCGGTGTGAGGATGGGCAGAGCGGAATGCCTTTACTCATTAACGATACGAGGATTTGCACAGCTTTTCTGGCTTTGGACCTTATGGGTACGGTTATAAAAGGTGCTTGTTCTCTCAGTTATTGATGCAAATATGGAATTCAAAGTTTGAGTAGTGAAAACCCATCACATTTGCAAGGATCTCAGAAAATTGCGTGCTTCTTGAAGAATTCTTCCTGAAGAGAGCATGGAATGCGGGCGTATGTCAAGAGAAGCGAATTTTATTGTTAACTATTAGGCAGTGGCGGTCGCAGGATTTCGGACCGGGGGGGGGGCGCGACAAAAATTTTTTCTAGATCAAGGTGTGGCGTTAGCCACGCACTCCGAAAAAAATTTTGGGGTGCTTCTCAAAATTTTTGCGGGCCCCCAACCCCTAAAATCTGGAGAATGGGGGCGTGGCGTCAGCCACGCTCCGAAAAAAGTTTTTTTATAAGGCTAATTTGAATTTTTAAAAAATTTCAAAAAATATTTTAATTATTTACAAAAATAAACAATTCATTTGCACATTTTTATAACCCATATAAGTTTCAAAAATTTCGCGACCCATTCTCGGGGGGGGGGGGCGCCCCCCCCCCCCCCTGCCCCCTCCCCCCTCGGTCCGCCACTGCTATTAGGGTGTCTTATAATTTTTTACCGTTTTTACCCTAAACATCAGCATTTCTCGACAACTGGGGCACCTACAAAGCGTACAAATACATGATCGTACTTCTTTATGTATGAGCCATATGAAAAAAAATTATCAGAGAGATCACATGCGTGGGAGGAGCTCAGGACGTCTAGGGACGGAGTTTGCCATTTTACTCCATTCATTTTTCCTTCATTTCTAACCATGGAGAAAATTTGAAAAGTGTTCATTTGAATGTGGAAAAAATGGGGAATTTTTTAGATGCTTTGAAGCGTAGATACGATTTTTGAAAGAAAAGTTCGTTCTCGATTACTGTCAGATTTCAGCTTAAAACTTCACGTGGGATACGATTTGGGCAGACTTTTGATAGCCATCTTGTAGAGCTTGCTTTGCCCTATTGAATGATTACTCAAGCCCCATCAGATGAAGGAAAGATACAAAAAGACGGCGGTTGTAGTAAAAACGGTAAAAAATTATGATACACCCTAATAGGTATCAACTGCACACACCTGGTGTTTTATAACGTTCAAGAGGCAAATTTCTAATTGGATACATTGGGTAGTTGCACGGTTTCCGGTTATGCTATTTCGAAAAGGATCAGAAACATGAACGCTGGAGGTCAAAAACTCCTGAAGGTGCAATTAGCAAGAGAGTAAATACTTCGGACAATTTTTCAGCAAAAGCCGTGATTTCAGAAAATGGAAACTTGGAACAGCTAGTAAGCTAAAGCAATATGTTTGATAACTTTGGAAAATTGTCTAGCGCAGAAACCGAATTTTATGTTAGTGACAACCGAAAATAAATCGCGCCTTCTTGCTGGCCATCTGTCATGGGCCACCACTGGTCCACGTCATCGTCAGTGGGTCAAAAACTTTCGAATTCAATAATAGAGAGGGCCGTCGTGGAAGAATCCACGGCAGTCTTTGAAGAGGGTTTGAAGCGGCTGTGGTCGCCGTGCAGCAGGCAGCGCGAACGTTTTTTCAAGCGCGGCGAACGTGCTGACGAGGCCGGCGAGTTCCGCCCGCTGTGCCGGACGCGAACGCGCCAAAGTCCGTTCGCACTAACAATCGTCGTTCGCTCTGCACCCACTATTCGCCCCTATCGAACCGCATCGTTCACAGTCTTCCTGCTCGTCGTTTTGAATTTTTTCTCTCTTCTGAACACCGCTCACCACGGCCGACTTACCTCCTTCTCCTCACCCGCTTCCGCCCACCTCAAACCCGCCACCTATACGGCACAGCTATTGATTCCTGAGATAAACCGTGATGGAAGCTGTTCGAACGAAGTGCTCGTGCCCTCTTGATAGTGCAGCGACGCTCACGCCTGCCTCCCTCTCTCGTTCGCATCGATCTCTTAGCCGCAATTCCGAACAGTTTTTGCAGCACATTTGCTCTTGTTTGCACTTTCCTACCCTAGAGTTCTTTGTGAGATGAGACCGGGTGGCCCTTGAGTGGCAGAATTAGTCAGCTGATCGAAAGCAGAATGAAACAGTAGCGATGACTGGCATGTTCGCTGCTGTTTTTTTATTGATTGAGAAATATTACTGCTCATTTTTGGGTTGCAATGGGGATGCCCCATATGAGAAGTAAGACATCTATGACTCATACTGGTTCCACTTTGTGTTTACATTCCACCATAAAATTCCCAAAAACCACTCTTTGGAAGAAAGTACTCTTTGTTCGGGAATTCTTTGGGAATATTTTCCTTATCGAGCACGAATGATTACGATTAAGCTGGAGTTAAAAAAAACGAACATTGGTGCTAAAGAGTACAATGAAAATGGAAAAGACAGTAAAAATTTTTTTAATGATTTTTGTTTTTTTCACTAATTCGCATTTAACTGTCTAGCTCGTTTCAGATCAATTTATACAAATTATTTTTACTTACATGAGTTCTTCTATCCATATTCACGTGCTTTTTAGGAACTTTAGATCTTAGCTCTATCTTTACGCATCCAATATATGATCTATATCCAGCCAATTCTAACCCATTTTCAGACAGCTGCACAAAGTGGAAGATTGCTTTATATAAGTAGAGAGTACATAGTAAGTAGAGATGATTGCAAATGTGATGTGGGAATTGCAGTAATAACTAGATTCTCGAAAATTTTCTAAATGTATCGCTATATTATGGTCTCTTGTAAACTCAAAAGTATTGAGATAAACTAGATAACTTAGATAGATAACTTTATAAACCTCCAATCACTGTTCGTTTTACACTAATTTTTACGAAGGGGGCTTACGAGCTGCTGCTTTCTATAAAGATATTACGTTAGCCCAAGAGTGCTCACACCTTCTTCAAAGAACCGTATTTTATCCAAATGATTTTGCCTGGCAAAGGAGATTGTTAAACGTTCTTGTGGGGAAATGTTTTAGTAGAGATTCCTGAATCATTTGCGACGTCGTCTGTTCTTTTTCGAAGACCGACTTTTTTCTGTCGTTTCCTTGAAGACCATAATTGTTGGAGACGTTTGCTTAGTTGAAAGTAGATTACAAAATCCCTTTCTACTAATTTTTGATCTTATTGCAAAGATTTAGATTTTTTGTGAGGTTGCTTAAAATAATTGAAGCATGCATGAGTAATCCTCATCCAATTTGTCTCTGCAGCCTGTGTCTAGCTAGAAAGAACAATAATATGTAGGAAAACACTCATGAATGTTTCGACCTTCACTTGTAACGAGGAAATGATTTAAACTGTTCATAAAGGTATACTTCAAAGAATACCCCAATTTCAAATTTGTAATCTATTTCAGAATTTCCCCTTTTATCATATTGGCCACTTGGCGATACATATCGTCAACTACGATCTTTTTGCACTTTTTCTATTTTTTTTTGCTGGTTCTTTCCCGTCAGAAGACTATAGTCTGTTTGTTCAATGGAAAAGTATATCAGTTCTATCAGTTTCCACTAGGACGAATTTCAGTCAATGACTGTGTTCTCCTTTATCATTTGACTTAAGATTTCGGAGTTATGTCATGGCATACCTACAAATAAAAATCCCTCTAATTGTAGTACATAAAAGAAACAGTAGTTTGTGCTAAGGCGGCTCACTGTTACCGTATTGAGGTATCACTGGTCGTGTTTTATCCATCGGATCATCTGAAAAATGTTCAAATAATCTTTTTGTCTCACGTTTTATGAAGCCTCCAGGCATCTCTCTTTCTCGTACAACAAACTCCTCTGCCCATCTTTCAAGCCCATCAGCAGTACACATATGTTTTCAGATGCCAAAAAGGAAAGTGCTGGTTGACCCAGTACTCGAACCGTTTCTAGGAAAGCTCGAAGACGTAGACGATTATCCGAGTTGTGACGGTTTGTTTCTAGTCGCTAGCATATCAGGCCAACCCTGTCTTTTGCGATAGTGGAACTAACGAGCGGCGTTGGGCGACCAAAAAAATGTTCACGTGCAATTTTTTCCCTCATGCATTCGAAAGTACGGAAGAAATATCGGCCACCGTGCCCAGTCGATACACTCAACTCTTCACGCAAGTCGGCCGCGGTGTTCTTTCTCTTTTCTTTGGAGCGATTTTCGATCGAGTAGCAGAACTCACTTGCACTTTGGCTGCGATGCATTCGCTGTGCAGATCGCTTGCCATTGCAGCGAACAGCTCGCCGTCCACGTCGATGGACCTGAGCGCGCAGAACAAGCTCATCTGCGACGTCTGCGGCGACGTCGCCTTCGGCAAGCACTACGGCATCAACGCCTGCAACGGCTGCAAGGGATTCTTCCGGAGGAGGTGGGCAAATCTTTACTATTCGGATCTTATGGGGGCGAATGAGCCAAAATTGTTATGACCTTATTGTTAGTTTTCTGACGTACCATTTATACAGTACGTTCCTCACCATTGGTAGAAAAACAGAAGAGGAGATGTTTTTGTCCTATTACATAGGTCTTACAGGTGCGGCATATACGAAAACCACCGTAGCCTTCTATGAAGATTGAGTTCTTTGCTGAATTGAGTTCTTTTTTGATTAGGGAAGAAAGTATGCATGATATTTTAATAATAAGCTTTAGCCATAGCCAGGCGCAACAGCTTTCATCGAAACAGCTTACTGGGTAAGGATACTAAATCATTAGGGATAGCTAATTGTAAGCAACTCATTAGCTGATTCTAGTCTTTTTCCGTTGTCTGCTAAGATTTTCTCTGAAAATTTAAGCGTTTTTTTGTGTAAGGCCTCCATAATTCTACAGAAATGACCAAAAATTAATCAAGCTTATTGTGGAGCAAATTTGTAAGAAAGCGATATTACATCGCACTCATCATACTATGTCTTATCGACAACTTAAACACACAATTCTTCGATTCAAAATCACCGAAAGCCAAGGGACAAAATTGCAGAAAATTTCTCACACTCTCACGTAAAAAACTCAGTATCAAAATATGGAAATAGCGCTGCATGTCAGGCACGTTAGGCCGAATTAGTACCTCCTTTTCTGTTACAAAGGCGATATATCCTAATTCTCTCTCTGTCTAATCTATCTAGGTAAAGCTGCAATATCAAAGCAAGTTTAGTTCTGTTTGGAGTAGATGAAGTAACATTTGGGCATGAAAATAGAGAATCGAGTTATAATGTTTTAAGTATATGGTTATCCGGAAAATAATGTCGCTTTTTGTTTTATCATGCAGTATCGCAGCAGGGTGCGCACGAAAGTATGTGAATGGGGTATCAACCGATAGATCAGAGCAAGCTCTACAAAATGAAGCTCGAACCTTCGCGCCAGGTTTGATTTGCGTGAAGTTTGAAGCCAAATTTCACAAGGCACTCAAGATCCGAAAAAAAACGAAAAAAACCATATCTCCGTTCAGAGAAGTCCTGAGGACCCCTAACTTGCTCACGCATGGACTCACTATACGAGACACTCGTACGCGCATTTTCGAGGTTTTTCCATGGCTGAAAATTGAGAAAACCAAATTTGGTATGTTTCTGCCAAAGCAATCCTGAGCTTCTCTCACATGGGTGATTCTGTAGCATGAACCTTTAGGAGTATAACCATGAATTTTCAGCTTTAGACAAGCGCTAGTTTTCGAGAAAAATCAAATTGTTTGCAAAAAACCCGAAAAACGCGACATATTCGCACTTTTGACCTCTTTTTATTTCTCGTACTGTAGCCATGGAAAAATACCAAAAACTATACAGGCGAATGTCTAGTGTGGAGAGTACATGCCTGTGCAAATTGGAGATCCCTAAGACTTCTGTGAACGGAGATACAATTTTTCGGGCGTCTGAAATTTTTTATATTTTGGATTCGAACTTCAGTTGGAGGAACACCTCCGCAGATATTTGTGAACTAGCTTGTAGAGCTTGCTTTGCTCTATCGAATGATATCCCACTCGATGTTTTTTGTGGTCATTCTGTCGCGGTAGGATGCCATGCGACATTATTTTCCGGACAACCTGATATAATAATTTAGTGTTTGGAGTCGTCGCCAGTATTCATGTCGTTTCGGAGGGGACTGTCCAGTCGTGAAGGAACACCGAAATGTATGTCGCTCGTGTCGACTGAAGAAATGCTTCGAAGTTGGCATGAATCCGGACTGTGAGTGAATGACGTCTTCTGAAAATCTACGTCGTGTAGCAACTTCGATCATAAAATCAGTTAGCGCACTTTTATGGTGTTTGCGACCCACTAATCTCATTTTTCGAAGTTTTGAATCGCAACTGTTAGTTTTCATTTTGAGTACTTGTATTCTTTGTTACCGAAAATACATTAGTAGCTCGTAAACAGCACATTCAAGACCTTTTGGTAATTTTGCTATTGCTAATGTTCTTAATGAAAAGGGCATGATGAATCTATGGAGAACAGATTTAAGCCTAATTGCGCTATGAGCATTGTTAAGTTCAAACTTTCTGAATTTCGAAAATGAATACTTCAAATTGCAGCTGTGCAAAACGAGCGCGATCGAAATGTGAAATCTGGCACGACAATGCCGATGACTCCGCTAGCAAACGGCATCTACAAAAGAAAACGGATTCGACCCGAGATGAGCGAACAATCCAGTCAAGTACAAATCTCTATGAACCACACTTCGCCTTGCCAACTGAATGATAAGTCTGATCCAGACTGAGCCGCCAATGAGTCCTCCGCCTCAATGCTCGGAACGGCAGGTGAAGGTGGAACGAGCTCCGACACCACCCGAGTGTCACGACCTCCCCACTCCGAGCTCATATGATCTGTTCAACATTCCTGAAACGCTCATGACTCTGGAAAATCAGGTAAAATCGTTATCGCCTCCTCTTCCATAGTGAGAATGGCTAGTAGAATTGGAGTCACCTCTGTCCTTTCAAGCTAATTTAATATCTTTTGAAACCTACGTACAATAATATAATTGCAGGTTTTTTCCCACACACCAATTGAAGCCGATTACTCTATAAATGCCACCAAAACACAGGTATCATGATTTTAAAGTCTCAAAAAGTTACTAGTGCAAGTAGATTTCAGATAAACCTGCCTTTCGAAGTGGTGTTCCGAAGGCCTATGCTAGTTAGCCCTCGATATCCGATGCGATTCACCGGCGAACGCATTCTTACACCGGAAGACTTAATTGATGGTGGGTAATTATCCTCTTTGGTATCTGGCACACCAACCTACCCTGACAGCTCAACTTTCTAGGATGGCGACGTCATTTCACCTATTTCTCTGATTGGTGCAGAGGATTGGAAGAATTTCAGATGCTGAATGAGAAGGATCAGGATATTATAGCTAGAAGGCGGCTGAATCTTCATGGATGGTGAGCGGTTTTTTATTTTTATGTGGACGGACAAAATTGCATTTTTACAAGAAACTCAAGCAGTAATATTGTAATTTCTTCCATTCTGTTTTTATACATGAATATCTTGACCAGTAACAGTCAAACAAAATTGGAATAACACAAAATCGTAATGAAACAACTTACAAAAAAGTAAGTCACAGCAGAAGAATGCGTGGAACAGTGTTGAATTTAAAAAGTTGAAAAAGTTTTTGTTGAGAAAGTTTTTGCAGAAAACAACCATTTTTTTCATAAGCCTGTTCATAATAGAAAAGTTAAGCGATTTTCTAACCTGACCCTGAGAATAATCGACTTTCTATATCCTCTCTTTGTGAAAATGAAACTTGGAGTATAACAATTAGAGAGCGCTGTTTGTTGGAAAACTCAGTGGAATATGAGGATACACAGTCCTTGCCCTTCTAGTTTTTATTTCGATTTTCTATTCTCATTATTTTATTTGTCAAAATGTTGCACAGATAAAGAAAACAATGCAATCGAAGTAACAATAAGAATCTAATTGATACGGTACCTCTATATAAACATGAACATTGAAAGTTATTGTGTGGATCTCTCATAATTTGCATTTTTACTATCGTATAGAGAGGCACACTTTACGAACTGCATTTGACATTTCATTTGGAGGTTGCTGATTTGTTTACAATGGCTTTAAGAAATAAAATCGAACCGTCCATTGTTTGTAAACATCGCGCTGAAAGCGCTATGATCAGTTGTTTTTAGGCTCACACATGACATTTTACCAGCAATTTTTCTTTGAAGCATTTCCATTCTTAGCTGTGCCAAACCGCTGTGAATGCATACGGAAAGCTCGTTGAGAATCACTCTTTGGCCTGGCTCAAAAATTTTTTTGGCATTTCTTGTAACTCCTGATTTTTGATTTTGTTGAACGATTTCAAATCGCTTTTGTGCTTTACTACTTTGGACAGAACAGCTCGGCAAATACAACACTGAACTTTGCTACATGCATAACTATGCTTTGAAGGTTGATCACATTTCGAATATACACAATGTTCTAAATTAAATTAAAGTCACTTATTACAGGTTATGTCAGTCATACTATTCTATGAAGTGTGGTGCACCTGGACTATGCTTCCCGAATGGCGCATTTCATCCCGTTGAAGGTGGACATCCGAGGTGAGTTTTCAATCAAAGAAGTTATTTGATAGATAGAAATAGGGTAACTTGCTGTCTTTCAGCATTGTCGATTTTTACAAACAATGTATGCCTCGACTGATGAGCTACGTTGTTGGACCAATGCGTACGATGGCTATGGACGATGTAGAATTTGTTCTGCTCAAAGCAATCCTTTTGTTTGCTGAAGGTAAGCGCTCCGACTTGCAAAAGATTTCTGAAAAGCTTTCGGAATGAACTTAAAATGTGGTATTCGTTTCTGTCTCTGTATCAAAAAGGATCAGGAAACTTCTTCCTGATTGGTTCTGCAAAAAACACATCACTTTTATGACTTCTCAGTAGTTTTCACACCTGTTGCGACTTTTTGCCGAAACTCACAGTACTTATCAGATCTCTAAGTTGTAAACTCAAACAATGTATTAGATTTCCTCACAATTCTTTTCCTTTGTTCAGTGGGCTTGGGTTACCATTTGACAGAGCAGAGTCAACTCTACAACATATTCGCCGAAGGTTCATCTAAATCTTTTTCAACCTAGAGTATTTGGAACACTATAAGTTACCAGCAGTACAGTATTCGAGTAATAAGAGATTGAGAAACATATGACTATGAGATACTGTGATTTTGCGTAAGAGACTGTGCAACGATACCATGTTTGAGACAATGCCCACCTGTGACTATAAGACTGAAGTAAAGGATGAAAGAAACATATAAAACGCTCTCACGCTCATTAAACCGTGCTGGCCATTTGTGTATTAAGCGAAGGTAATCATATTTCGGTAAGCAGGAGAAATCTGATAAGTTACTGATAAGTTGACGGCTATTGAAACAACGAGCATAAACCTCTGCGAAACTTCGTGTTGCTATCTTCTCACAAAGTACAATACATAAGGATTCGTATACACAGTTATACATTTCAGTAATTTTCCCGTGGTAGAAAGAAAAAAAGAGATAAAAGTGAAAGGCATACCATGCCCGTAGCGGTACTCTGTTTCGCTTATACATGTGATTACATAGCAAATACATTCAAATGACGATCATATGTTTATACCCTTGTGGGCACCGTGGATCTCAAGAATTTTCAGGGTGAAATCGTAGAAAGTTATGAGGCGACCTAATAAACAAATGAACATTGCGTATCTACCGGCAGAACTTTTGAGGTGCCAAAAATATTCAACAGAACCTGCTTTTCTCTTTTTTCGCTTTTTAAAGAGTGTGTGAATTTTTTAATTCTCGAAAAAGGGACCGGCTTATGAGCCTGAGTGACTGTTTTGCGAAGATATGCTAAGGACAAGTAGCTGTACTCTAAAGTTCGCTGTTAATCGGTGGAGGTCTCGAAGGGCTCTAAAAATAATACCTAACAATTTTCCAGGGGTTATTGCACTTGACTTTTACTCATCTTATAACTTAGCCTCACTGACTAATCTGAACCAACTTTTAGACCATGGGCTCAGCTCTGAGGGCAAAACGGTGGTTTCCAAAAGTAAGGAGCGCTTCTTAAATGCCCTCTATGCTTACGTAAGGAATCAGAAAGTCGACAATGCACCTCATGCCACCTGTCGCGTAGCTAAGTTCATGTTGCTGTTATCCACACTCACCGTGAGTCTGTCATTCATATGTTTCAATCATCACCCTATATCGCTTTTTCTAGGCTCTGAATCATTTGATGAAGGAAGAAGTGCAGATGATGAGTCTTTTCAACATTATTGAATTTGACGAATTGATGCAAACCTGCCACAAAAGCACTCCACCTATCTGCTCGTCGCCATCACGATGAGGAAGCTGAACAAAACATTTTTTAACACAAGCTTCGAGAATCTCGGTATCGAAAGACAGAATCATAATGCCTGCCGTGTTGGTTCATGATCATACCATCATTCGTGTTTTTGTTAAGTCCTCTCATTTGAAGCTTGTGAAGACGTCCGCAATTATTTTGTGATCTTCATATTCGTGTACAATTTCTGCAGGTATTAGAAATAATTGTGAGATCAGAAAGTCAGGATTGACGATATAAGAGAAGTTCTGAGAGCAGTTTTGACTAATTGTTCAAATCTGGTCATTTGACTCTAGTTTTTCTACAGTTGTACTGACTTCGTATGGGTAAGGAAGACTACAGCATATTTTTCATAGCATGAAGTGCAGAATAGTTAATTACGAAGTCTTTATGAGCTATATTAGTTCGCATCACATTGATTCTAATAAGTATTGATTCTGTGATAATTGTATGATTCGTTGTTATTCTATCGTAACGCTATGCAATGATTGCATAGGAAGGAGAATATGAAGTTTTATATTCTGTATTGGGAAGTTCAGTATGCATTTTGACATTTGTTGCAACAAAAAAATGCGGTGAAGCAGGTGAACTCATGCGAAATCAAGTAACTTTGGTACGAGAAGTGGCTTTCGTACCTTGTCTTGATGACCAGTAGACTGCATTCTCTGAAAAAAAAAAGAATGCTAATGCTGTTCATGTTTATTTCCTTCTACAAAACCCACACCTTCTAACGTAATGCTACGGACATTAGTGACCATTTCGTCAGTATTTTTCTCAGATATGCATCAAAAGTGTTAGGATTTGACAGATGATGACATTTGCTGTCTAGGTAACTGTTCAGTTGTTTGGCAATTTCAAAATGTTTGTGGCAAGCTGGAAAGTTTCCTCAGGCCTAAGGCATACTTCACGCGATTTGTTCATATCGCCACTTTCAAGCGACTTGGCGATTTGCCAGGTTTCTACAAACTTATTCTGCGCGCTTCTCGAACGCATAGGCGGGTAGCTTGTGTAAGTTGTTGCAATTAGGTTGAGTTCTTACCAAAGGAAACGCATTAACGACGAATTACAGAGAGTCGCTTGTGCCAAATCGCACAGCGATAGGAATCGCGCTAGGTATGTCTTAGGCCTTAGTGAATGCCGGGAGATTTCGCGCCTTACGACCGTCTCAGTACCAAACGATGGTTTTTCATGTCAGAATTACGGAAAATCCTTTTGTGTTAGGTTTGCTCTCACAATTTACACTACGACATGTTTTTCTGACTTCTTAAAGCGGCTGGAACTAATTCTTTTTTTTTGATTAACAAAACAAAGCTTTTCCCAGTTTCGTTTTTCGGATGATGATCAGGACAGCACCGTCAAGCAAGTAATTCTTCCGTATCTGCAGTGATCGTAGATAATTTAGTATCACTTTTGCTTGACATCTGCTTATGTTGGGTATGTTAGCAAACTTCGAAAGGGTTCTGTTCAAGCTTCATATTCTTAAGAATAACCAGCAAAAGAACACAGGTACAGTATCCCAGTGATATCAAAGTTCGAAAGCACGATAATTGCGAATTTTCAGTTATGAGTTCAGTGATATGCATCAGATGAGTATCGAAAAGAAAGCTAAACATTATAGGAGACATGCTAGCTTAAGCCTACTAGGTCGTGACAACAAACATATATTACGTATTTTTTGATCCCGGAGGCCGATTGATTGTTTGTTCCACTCTGGCTGCAGACCGATTCCATATTCCAGCAGCAACACCGTACAATAGTCCATCTATCAGCCGAATTTCTTCGGGACCAAGGTGATGCATGCTGATGAGATTTCCATGGAAAATAGCAGGTCCCTTAACGCATGTCATCAAATTGAAAAATAAATATGTTTAGTACGTGATAGTGCAAAGACAGTTATATGCAGTTACCCAATGTTCTATGGGATCCATTAGGAATGATCTAGTCAGATCTGCTTGATAATGTTGCTCCGGTGTCCAAGGGAGAAACCTCTGCCTGCGTAATTCGTCGCGGGTGTCGGTGGGATAGATTCCTACGTTAGCGAGGCACCTCAAAAAGATAATTAGAGATCGCCAGCTTGCTCTAGAAAAAAAGAAACTTTTTTATGGTGAGGTACTGGAAGTTATAAACTTCTAATTATATTTTTGTTCAAGATGTCGCAAAAATGCAGCTGGTTCTACTAGTGTCTGGATAAGTGGGTTCTGTTGTTTCGTTGATTTCCCGAGTCGCAGGGGATTGTATAAACAATGATAGACATACCTGGCTACAGCTAAATCTTCCCATTCGTGATAGGGACAAAGAGATTTTTGATGAAACAGTCGCTCAGCAAAAACCTTCATAGCTGCTCGACTCATCGCATACCCACTTCCGCCAGCGTTGTATCCATGCTTTGGCTAAAAATACTCGATTAAAACTACTTTAAACTACTGTTTTGGAATGTGGGTTTGGAAATGTAAATATCCCATCACGGTTCCTATTCAGAAATTTGTTCGCTTGGTCGCAGTGCCAACATTTCCTACGAGATAGTTTGGAAAGGAATTGAAAGCCACCAAAATTTCAACTGCACCTTTGCGACAAATAGGACATATCGCAATCGGTCCCTTTTTGCAACTAAAAAAAACCATCGAGTAATGTGATGATATCGATCAAGCACCCCCCCCCCCCCCATGTCTTACTACCGAAGATGAGAGACTCACAAAAATTTGTAAAAAAGGCGGTAGAATATGACCTATACTGGTGGTATGTATGTTACAGAGGGCAGCAATGAAATTCCAACCAGCGTCTTGTTAATGAAAATTCAAATGACTTTGTCACACTTATTTCAGACAAGTAAAATCATCAGGAAAATCGTCTAATTAGTCTGGTGAAGTTCAAACCAACTGTACACCTCCCATAAAACCCCACTTGTAATTCTCGGAGTCACATTACACATGATAGTCTTGATAGAGTGATGGAAACATCCCAGAACAGTGAATTGCTCGGTACATAGAATTGTGAATAATCCGATAAGGTACAGCGTTTGCAAAGTGCAAAAAAAGAAGAAAGACTTTGTCGCATGTGTGTTATCTACAAAAGCTCAGCGAAAAACGTTAAATCAATCCCGCGAGTGAGACCTTTGTGATAGTCTGTGCTGATCATAGAGAAAGTGCTTCCAGTGAAGATTATAGGGGAAGAGAACGCATTTGATATTTCATAGAATGAGCATACTGAATTGGAAAAACTTTTGTCTATGATAATACGAGCTAGAGTAACTGTTTATGTCGAAGAAAGTAGGCGCCATAGAATTTATTGCTGAAAAATAGAAATCCCACCATTCTTCTCTTCACTCGAAATCCTATGTAGTACGGCTTGTTTGGATCAAGAGTGGCCAAATACGCTCTGAGATTCTCCACGACGACATATGTGTCATCATCTGCCTTATAGTACCTAAACTATAAGCGTTTCTCACAGTCTCTCTTTTTATGGCAGCTCACCAGTCATAATGCGATGAGATATTTGTGTATACATAATAGAGTGCAAGTCGAGTCTTCCAAAAAAGTTTAAAATAACTTTCGGGTAAAGACGAGAAAATGGTGTGATAGGGTGTGAACTGATTGAGAAATCGAGCATTATTGGTCAGAAAATGTGACGCATCGCATCTACGAAGCCAAGTAGAGTTGATGGCCCGAACCTGAAACAGAGGTTAGCAGCTCACATATTTCGAAGACACCTATTATAGTAGAGGATAAGAGCGCGCCAAACAGCCATCAGCAACTTCCAACATTCTTCCTAGAGCATCTCTGCAGAAGCGCTCTAGATTCAAAATGCAAATTGCCAGGTAGGTTTAGAAAATTACTGTTGGAGAACGCTGCATCGGATAGCCCCTCCCATTGAGAATGAAGTGCGAGTACCCTAGACCAAATTTTTGTGGGTGGAGCCAGACTCTTGCCGTGCAGCGATGTCCGAGTGGTTAAGGAGTTGGACTTGAAATCCAATGGGCATTGCCCGCGTAGGTTCGAACCCTGCTCGCTGCGAACTTTTGCGAATCTGTCGCTGCATAGGAAAACCTATTCCTTTGCGAGCGGAAGCACCCCGGACCATATTTTTGTGGGTGGAGCCAGACTCTTGCCGTGCAGCGATGTCCGAGTGGTTAAGGAGTTGGACTTGAAATCCAATGGGCATTGCCCGCGTAGGTTCGAACCCTGCTCGCTGCGAAGCTTTTGCGAATCTGTCGCTGCATAGGAAAACCTATCCCGTTGCGAGCGGAAACACCCCAGACCATATTTTTGTGGGTGGAGCCAGACTCTTGCCGTGCAGCGATGTCCGAGTGGTTAAGGAGTTGGACTTGAAATCCAATGGGCATTGCCCGCGTAGGTTCGAACCCTGCTCGCTGCGAAGCTTTTGCGAATCTGTCGCTGCTTAGGAAAACCTATCCCGTTGCGAGCGGAAACACCCCAGACCATATTTTTGTGGGTGGAGCCAGACTCTTGCCGTGCAGCGATGTCCGAGTGGTTAAAGGCAGTGTCCGGGCAAAAACTCGATTTTGAGATTTTGTGCTTACCCGGGCCTATTCGCTACGCTGAATCCGAAAATCCTCACTGGAAAGCGCGAAAACGGCGAAAAAGGGTTCCAACGCAGGAGGGAAATCAAAAGTGGGCGGGGTCTTCCCCAGGGTGAATTCACGGTCCCAGCTCCCGCAGCGATCTTTTCGCTTTCGACTTCAGATCATGCATTCGCACTTGGTGCGTGAGATGTCAGGGCGGTTAGTGGGATTGAAAAGACGCTCCGAAAGCTGGGACCGTGAATTCACCTTGGTGAAGACCCCGCCCACTTTTGATTTCACTCCTGCGTTAGAGCCCTTTTTCGCAGTTTTCGCGCTTCCCAATGTGGATATTCGGATTCAGCATAGGGAATAGGCCCGGGTAAGCGCAAAATCTCAAAATCGACTTTTTGCCCGGACACTGCCTTTAAGGAGTTGGACTTGAAATCCAATGGGCATTGCCCGCCTAGGTTCGAACCCTGCTCGCTGCGAAGCTTTTGCGAATCTGTCGCTGCATAGGAAAACCTATCCCGTTGCGAGCGGAAGCACCCCAGACCATATTTTTGTGGGTGGAGCCAGACTCTTGCCGTGCAGCGATGTCCGAGTGGTTAAGGAGTTGGACTTGAAATCCAATGGGCATTGCCCGCGTAGGTTCGAACCCTGCTCGCTGCGAAGCTTTTGCGAATCTGTCGCTGCATAGGAAAACCTATCCCGTTGCGAGCGGAGGCACCCCGGACCATATTTTTGTGGGTGGAGCCAGACTCTTGCCGTGCAGCGATGTCCGAGTGGTTAAGGAGTTGGACTTGAAATCCAATGGGCATTGCCCGCGTAGGTACGAACCCTGCTCGCTGCGAAGCTTTTGCGAATCTGTCGCTGCATAGGAAAAATTATCCCGTTGCGAGCGGAAACACCACGGACCATATTTTTGTGGGTTTAGCCAGACTCTTGCCAAGGAGCGATGTCCGAGTGGTTAAGGAGTTGGACTTGAAATCCATTGGGCATTGCCCGCGTAGGTTCGAACCCTGCTCGCTGCGAAGCTTTTGCGAATCTGTCGCTGCATAGGAAAAATTATCCCGTTGCGAGCGGAAACACCCCAGACCATATTTTTGTGGGTGGAGCCAGACTCTTGCCGTGCAGCGATGTCCGAGTGGTTAAGGAGTTGGACTTGAAATCCAATGGGCATTGCCCGCGTACGTTCGAACCCTGCTCGCTGCGAAGCTTTTGCGAATCTGTCGCTGCATAGGAAAAATTATCCCGTTGCGAGCGGAAACACCCCAGACCATATTTTTGTGGGTGGAGCCAGACTCTTGCCAAGGAGCGATGTCCGAGTGGTTAAGGAGTTGGACTTGAAATCCAATGGGCATTGCCCGCGTAGGTTCGAACCCTGCTCGCTGCGAAGCTTTTGCGAATCTGTCGCTGCATAGGAAAAATTATCCCGTTGCGAGCGGAAACACCCCAGACCATATTTCTGTGGGTGGAGCCAGACTCTTGCCGTGCAACGATGTCAGAGTGGTTAAGGAGTTGGACTTGAAATCCATTGGGCATTGCCCGCGTAGGTTCGAACCCTGCTCGCTGCGAAGCTTTTGCGAATCTGTCGCTGCATAGGAAAAATTATCCCGTTGCGAGCGGAAACACCCCAGACCATATTTTTGTGGGTGGAGCCAGACTCTTGCCGTGCAGCGATGTCCGAGTGGTTAAGGAGTTGGACTTGAAATCCATTGGGCATTGCCCGCGTAGGTTCGAACCCTGCTCGCTGCGAAGCTTTGCGAATCTGTCGCTGCATAGGAAAAATTATCCCGTTGCGAGCGGAAACACCCCAGACCATATTTTTGTGGGTTTAGCCAGACTCTTGCCAAGGAGCGATGTCCGAGTGGTTAAGGAGTTGGACTTGAAATCCAATGGGCATTGCCCGCGTAGGTTCGAACCAGGGTAAAGCGGGGGGTGCGGCACTCGACCGTCGGATACGACCCCCCCCTGATTGCTGTCTTAATAAGACCCCCCTCCTAAACTATACACTTAAGATAGTATTACCTGAAAGCTCTGTCAAACATAATGGACAACATATCCATAATTAGCATGTCAAATACCCCCTGTAGACAAAGTGTGAGCGAATTCTGAAGATTCAAGATACTAGGCTACCTAAGTGAAATGGTCAAATTCCAACATGGTTAACTTTGTTTTAAAGGTGAATTAGCTATCCGTTTTTGCACTCAAGACAAAGCACTACTCCTCCTTTGTCCACCTCAAAAATTCCGCTTCAGAAGACCTCCAAACTGTGGAATTAGAAGCCAACCAAAATCTCATTTTTCCCATTTTTCGCTTTTGATGGCTGTGCTTTCACCAAATATTACTCAGAGCTAAGAAGACGAATCAGACTCAAAACATCCCTATGGAATCTACGAGGTTTAGGCTATCGATTCATATAAATATTGTCCGCTAAAAATGTTTTTTTGATATAGTTAATGGCCTGCGGCACCCCTGCGGCACCCCTGCGGCAGCCGCAGGTTTTGAGGGGGGGGGGTGCCGCAGGCCATTAACTATATCAAAAAAACATTTTTAGCGGACAATATTTATATGAATCGATAGCCTAAACCTCGTAGATTCCATAGGGATGTTTTGAGTCTGATTCGTCTTCTTAGCTCTGAGTAATATTTGGTGAAAGCACAGCCATCAAAAGCGAAAAATGGGAAAAATGAGATTTTGGTTGGCTTCTAATTCCACAGTTTGGAGGTCTTCTGAAGCGGGATTCCTGAGGTGGACAAAGAAGGAGTAGTGCTTTGTCTTGAGTGCAAAAACGGACAGCTAATTCACCTTTAAAACAAAGTTAACCATGTTGGAATTTGACCATTTCACTTAGGTAGCCTAGTATCTTGAATCTTCAGAATTCGCTCACACTTTGTCTACAGGGGTTAATTGACGTGCTAATTATGGATATGATACGAATATCATGTTATCGCTATAATCAGATCACCTAACTACGACCCCCTCCCCTTTTGACTCCTCAATACGACCCCCCTCTGCGGCGTGCCGCACCCCCCGCTTTACCCTGGTTCGAACCCTGCTCGCTGCGAAGCTGTTGCGAATCTGTCGCTGCATAGGAAAAATTATCCCGTTGCGAGCGGAAACACCCCAGACCATATTTTTGTGGGTGGAGCCAGACTCTTGCCGTGCAGCGATGTCCGAGTGGTTAAGGAGTTGGACTTGAAATCCAATGGGCATTGCCCGCGTAGGTTCGAACCCTGCTCGCTGCGAAGCTTTTGCGAATCTGTCGCTGCATAGGAAAACCTATCCCGTTGCGAGCGGAAACACCCCAGACCATATTTTTGTGGGTAGAGCCAGACTCTTGCCAAGGAGCGATGTCCGAGTGGTTAAGGAGTTGGACTTGAAATCCAATGGGCATTGCCCGCGTAGGTTCGAACCCTGCTCGCTGCGAAGCTTTTGCGAATCTGTCGCTGCATAGGAAAAATTATCCCGTTGCGAGCGGAAACACCCCAGACCATATTTTTGTGGGTTTAGCCAGACTCTTGCCAAGGAGCGATGTCCGAGTGGTTAAGGAGTTGGACTTGAAATCCAATGGGCATTGCCCGCGTAGGTTCGAACCCTGCTCGGTGCGAAGCTTTTGCGAATCTGTCGCTGCATAGGAAAACCTATTCCGTTGCGAGCGGAAACACCCCAGACCATATTTTTGTGGGTGGAGCCAGACTCTTGCCGTGCAGCGATGTCCGAGTGGTTAAAGGCAGTGTCCGGGCAAAAACTCGATTTTGAGATTTTGTGCTTACCCGGGCCTATTCGCTACGCTGAATCCGAAAATCCACACTGGAAAGCGCGAAAACGGCGAAAAAGGGTTCCAACGCAGGAGGGAAATCAAAAGTGGGCGGGGTCTTCCCCAGGGTGAATTCACGGTCCCAGCTCCCGCAGCGATCTTTTCGCTTTCGACTTCAGATCATGCATTCGCACTTGGTCCTTTGAGATGTCAGGGCGGTTAGTGGGATTGAAAAGACGCTCCGAAAGCTGGGACCGTGAATTCACCTTGGGGAAGACCCCGCCCACTTTTGATTTCACTCCTGCGTTAGAGCCCTTTTTCGCAGTTTTCGCGCTTCCCAATGTGGATATTCGGATTCAGCATAGGGAATAGGCCCGGGTAAGCGCAAAATCTCAAAATCGACTTTTTGCCTGGACACTGCCTTTAAGGAGTTGGACTTGAAATCCAATGGGCATTGCCCGCGTAGGTTCGAACCCTGCTCGGTGCGAAGCTTTTGCGAATCTGTCGCTGCATAGGAAAACCTATTCCGTTGCGAGCGGAAACACCCCAGACCATATTTTTGTGGGTGGAGCCAGACTCTTGCCGTGCAGCGATGTCCGAGTGGTTAAAGGCAGTGTCCGGGCAAAAACTCGATTTTGAGATTTTGTGCTTACCCGGGCCTATTCGCTACGCTGAATCCGAAAATCCTCACTGGAAAGCGCGAAAACGGCGAAAAAGGGTTCCAACGCAGGAGGGAAATCAAAAGTGGGCGGGGTCTTCCCCAGGGTGAATTCACGGTCCCAGCTCCCGCAGCGATCTTTTCGCTTTCGACTTCAGATCATGCATTCGCACTTGGTGCGTTGAGATGTCAGGGCGGTTAGTGGGATTGAAAAGACGCTCCGAAAGCTGGGACCGTGAATTCACCTTGGTGAAGACCCCGCCCACTTTTGATTTCACTCCTGCGTTAGAGCCCTTTTTCGCAGTTTTCGCGCTTCCCAATGTGGATATTCGGATTCAGCATAGGGAATAGGCCCGGGTAAGCGCAAAATCTCAAAATCGACTTTTTGCCCGGACACTGCCTTTAAGGAGTTGGACTTGAAATCCAATGGGCATTGCCCGCCTAGGTTCGAACCCTGCTCGCTGCGAAGCTTTTGCGAATCTGTCGCTGCATAGGAAAACCTATCCCGTTGCGAGCGGAAGCACCCCAGACCATATTTTTGTGGGTGGAGCCAGACTCTTGCCGTGCAGCGATGTCCGAGTGGTTAAGGAGTTGGACTTGAAATCCAATGGGCATTGCCCGCGTAGGTTCGAACCCTGCTCGCTGCGAAGCTTTTGCGAATCTGTCGCTGCATAGGAAAACCTATCCCGTTGCGAGCGGAGGCACCCCGGACCATATTTTTGTGGGTGGAGCCAGACTCTTGCCGTGCAGCGATGTCCGAGTGGTTAAGGAGTTGGACTTGAAATCCAATGGGCATTGCCCGCGTAGGTACGAACCCTGCTCGCTGCGAAGCTTTTGCGAATCTGTCGCTGCATAGGAAAAATTATCCCGTTGCGAGCGGAAACACCACGGACCATATTTTTGTGGGTTTAGCCAGACTCTTGCCAAGGAGCGATGTCCGAGTGGTTAAGGAGTTGGACTTGAAATCCATTGGGCATTGCCCGCGTAGGTTCGAACCCTGCTCGCTGCGAAGCTTTTGCGAATCTGTCGCTGCATAGGAAAAATTATCCCGTTGCGAGCGGAAACACCCCAGACCATATTTTTGTGGGTGGAGCCAGACTCTTGCCGTGCAGCGATGTCCGAGTGGTTAAGGAGTTGGACTTGAAATCCAATGGGCATTGCCCGCGTACGTTCGAACCCTGCTCGCTGCGAAGCTTTTGCGAATCTGTCGCTGCATAGGAAAAATTATCCCGTTGCGAGCGGAAACACCCCAGACCATATTTTTGTGGGTGGAGTCAGACTCTTGCCAAGGAGCGATGTCCGAGTGGTTAAGGAGTTGGACTTGAAATCCAATGGGCATTGCCCGCGTAGGTTCGAACCCTGCTCGCTGCGAAGCTTTTGCGAATCTGTCGTTGCATAGGAAAAATTATCCCGTTGCGAGCGGAAACACCCCAGACCATATTTCTGTGGGTGGAGCCAGACTCTTGCCGTGCAACGATGTCCGAGTGGTTAAGGAGTTGGACTTGAAATCCATTGGGCATTGCCCGCGTAGGTTCGAACCCTGCTCGCTGCGAAGCTTTTGCGAATCTGTCGCTGCATAGGAAAAATTATCCCGTTGCGAGCGGAAACACCCCAGACCATATTTTTGTGGGTGGAGCCAGACTCTTGCCGTGCAGCGATGTTCGAGTGGTTAAGGAGTTGGACTTGAAATCCATTGGGCATTGCCCGCGTAGGTTCGAACCCTGCTCGCTGCGAAGCTTTGCGAATCTGTCGCTGCATAGGAAAAATTATCCCGTTGCGAGCGGAAACACCCCAGACCATATTTTTGTGGGTTTAGCCAGACTCTTGCCAAGGAGCGATGTCCGAGTGGTTAAGGAGTTGGACTTGAAATCCAATGGGCATTGCCCGCGTAGGTTCGAACCAGGGTAAAGCGGGGGGTGCGGCACTCGACCGTCGGATACGACCCCCCCCCCCTGATTGCTGTCTTAATAAGACCCCCCTCCTAAACTATACACTTAAGATAGTATTACCTGAAAGCTCTGTCAAACATAATGGACAACATATCCATAATTAGCATGTCAAATACCCCCTGTAGACAAAGTGTGAGCGAATTCTGAAGATTCAAGATACTAGGCTACCTAAGTGAAATGGTCAAATTCCAACATGGTTAACTTTGTTTTAAAGGTGAATTAGCTATCCGTTTTTGCACTCAAGACAAAGCACTACTCCTCCTTTGTCCACCTCAAAAATTCCGCTTCAGAAGACCTCCAAACTGTGGAATTAGAAGCCAACCAAAATCTCATTTTTCCCATTTTTCGCTTTTGATGGCTGTGCTTTCACCAAATATTACTCAGAGCTAAGAAGACGAATCAGGCTCAAAACATCCCTATGGAATCTACGAGGTTTAGGCTATCGATTCATAAAAATATTGTCCGCTAAAAATGTTTTTTTGATATAGTTAATGGCCTGCGGCACCCCTGCGGCACCCCTGCGGCAGCCGCAGGTTTTGAGGGGGGGGGGGGGTGCCGCAGGCCATTAACTATATCAAAAAAACATTTTTAGCGGACAATATTTATATGAATCGATAGCCTAAACCTCGTAGATTCCATAGGGATGTTTTGAGTCTGATTCGTCTTCTTAGCTCTGAGTAATATTTGGTGAAAGCACAGCCATCAAAAGCGAAAAATGGGAAAAATGAGATTTTGGTTGGCTTCTAATTCCACAGTTTGGAGGTCTTCTGAAGCGGGATTCCTGAGGTGGACAAAGAAGGAGTAGTGCTTTGTCTTGAGTGCAAAAACGGACAGCTAATTCACCTTTAAAACAAAGTTAACCATGTTGGAATTTGACCATTTCACTTAGGTAGCCTAGTATCTTGAATCTTCAGAATTCGCTCACACTTTGTCTACAGGGGTTAATTGACGTGCTAATTATGGATATGATACGAATATCATGTTATCGCTATAATCAGATCACCTAACTACGACCCCCTCCCCTTTTGACTCCTCAATACGACCCCCCTCTGCGGCGTGCCGCACCCCCCGCTTTACCCTGGTTCGAACCCTGCTCGCTGCGAAGCTGTTGCGAATCTGTCGCTGCATAGGAAAAATTATCCCGTTGCGAGCGGAAACACCCCAGACCATATTTTTGTGGGTGGAGCCAGACTCTTGCCGTGCAGCGATGTCCGAGTGGTTAAGGAGTTGGACTTGAAATCCAATGGGCATTGCCCGCGTAGGTTCGAACCCTGCTCGCTGCGAAGCTTTTGCGAATCTGTCGCTGCATAGGAAAACCTATCCCGTTGCGAGCGGAAACACCCCAGACCATATTTTTGTGGGTTTAGCCAGACTCTTGCCAAGGAGCGATGTCCGAGTGGTTAAGGAGTTGGACTTGAAATCCAATGGGCATTGCCCGCGTAGGTTCGAACCCTGCTCGGTGCGAAGCTTTTGCGAATCTGTCGCTGCATAGGAAAACCTATTCCGTTGCGAGCGGAAACACCCCAGACCATATTTTTGTGGGTGGAGCCAGACTCTTGCCGTGCAGCGATGTCCGAGTGGTTAAAGGCAGTGTCCGGGCAAAAACTCGATTTTGAGATTTTGTGCTTACCCGGGCCTATTCGCTACGCTGAATCCGAAAATCCACACTGGAAAGCGCGAAAACGGCGAAAAAGGGTTCCAACGCAGGAGGGAAATCAAAAGTGGGCGGGGTCTTCCCCAGGGTGAATTCACGGTCCCAGCTCCCGCAGCGATCTTTTCGCTTTCGACTTCAGATCATGCATTCGCACTTGGTCCTTTGAGATGTCAGGGCGGTTAGTGGGATTGAAAAGACGCTCCGAAAGCTGGGACCGTGAATTCACCTTGGGGAAGACCCCGCCCACTTTTGATTTCACTCCTGCGTTAGAGCCCTTTTTCGCAGTTTTCGCGCTTCCCAATGTGGATATTCGGATTCAGCATAGGGAATAGGCCCGGGTAAGCGCAAAATCTCAAAATCGACTTTTTGCCTGGACACTGCCTTTAAGGAGTTGGACTTGAAATCCAATGGGCATTGCCCGCCTAGGTTCGAACCCTGCTCGCTGCGAAGCTTTTGCGAATCTGTCGCTGCATAGGAAAACCTATCCCGTTGCGAGCGGAAGCACCCCAGACCATATTTTTGTGGGTGGAGCCAAACTCTTGCCGTGCAGCGATGTCCGAGTGGTTAAGGAGTTGGACTTGAAATCCAATGGGCATTGCCCGCGTAGTTCGAACCCTGCTCGCTGCGAAGCTTTTGCGAATCTGTCGCTGCATAGGAAAACCTATCCCGTTGCGAGCGGAAACACCCCAGACCATATTTTTGTGGGTGGAGCCAGACTCTTGCCTGGCCGGCAAAGTCCCATCGTCACCTCCCCGCGGTGCCGGCTGGCAACGAGGATCAACCCCGGCAAACGACGAGGGCACTGTCCGGTCAGGCGGAGCGACGCGCCGGGGACTGTACGAATCACTCGTGTCACATGCATCGGACTATTAAGGATTTTTGTCAAGCTGCTAAGGCGTCCCCCGGAGGTGACGCGCGTCATTGCCCGCATGGCGCGAATAGTGAGCTAGGGCTACCTGCCCCCGGACGAGGCAGGCCAAAGAAGCGAGTCCAGGAAATCCGACTGGCGACGATTAATATAGGAACGCTGACGAGCCGCAGTCGGGAGCTATGCGATAGGCTGAAGGAGCGACACGTCGACATCGCATGTGTACAAGAAACGAAATGGAAAGGGAGGCAGGCTAAGGACATCGGCGACGGATATCGCTTATACTACACGGGAGATAGCAGCCGCCAGAACGGAGTCGCGATCATCGTCAGCGGTAGATACCGCAATTAGTGACCGAGGTGACGCGCATTTCAGGTAGATTGATGGCGATGAAGATCGAAGCAGATGATGCCACGCTTCGAGTAATCTCGTGTTATGCCCCGCAAGCCGCATGTACCGAAGCCGAGAAGGACGTGTTTTGGAGGGACTTCGACATCCTGCTAAGGACATTTGACGCTGCAGACTACATCTTCGTAGGAGGCGATCTCAATGGGCACGTTGGCCACGAACACTATGGATTCAAGCGATACCATGGTGGAAACGGATATGGTCAGAGGAATGAAGATGGAGAACGCACCCGGGAAGCAGCAGAAGCACACGACTTGGCGATAGCGAATACATTTTTCAAGAAGCGGGAGTCACATTTGATCACGTACGCGAGTGGAGACCGCTCAACTCAGATCGACTACTGGATGCTGCTCCGATGCCACTTGCCGATGGTGATGAATGCGAAGGTTATGCCCACGGCGACACATGCATTTGCGCCACAACACCGGTTGCTCGTATTGGATCTTCGACTGAACATCCACTTACGTTCACGAGCCAGAAGGACGACTACAAAGAGGATCAAATGGTGGAAGCTCACCGAACATCTCCAGCAAGTCAGAGATGCTCTGGTTTGAGGGTGTCGACGGATGATAAGGAGTCGATTGAAGAGCAATGGAATCGGATTACTTCGCAGATACGATCGAGGGCCGAGACAATTTTGGGAACCACCAAGCCAGGACGCCGGTTTGTAGACAAGCAGATCTGGTGGTGGTCTGGGTCAGTCCAGCAAGTGATCAAGGAGAAGAAAGAAGCTTTCAAAGCCTGGCAACGCTCACACTCAAATGAAGACCTCCGTCGGTATCGAGAACAGAACTCGAAGGCGAAGCACGCGGTAGCCGAAGCAAAGGAGGCACACTACAAGAGACTTTACGACGAGCTGGAAGGACCTGCTGGAGCGAACAAGGTCTACCAACTGGCCGCTGCACGACATCGAGCGAAGCAGGACATCGACCACGTCATGCACATTAAGGACACAGAGGGCAACCTCCTGACGAAGCCGAGGGCAATACTCAAGCGGTGGAATGAGTACTACAAAGGGCTATTTAATGAGGAGTTCCCGCACCCGTTAGTACCGCAAGGAGCCCCCACACTTGGACCGGTATCTCGGATCGAGGAGGCAGAAGTTGTGCAGGCACTGAGGAAGACGTCTAGCGGAAAAGCTCCGGGACCCGACGACATACCTGCTGAAGTATGGAAGATGATGGGGCAGCGTGGAGCGGCATATCTCACATCGCTCTTTAACCGCATTATCGTAGACGGACAGTTGCCGCGAATCTGGACTACGAGTGTTACAGTCCCTATCTGGAAGGAAAACGGCGACGTCAGTGACTGTTCAACATATCGACCAATACGCTTGCTATGCCACACGATGAAGATCTTCGAACGAGTCATCGACGCACGCATTCGAAGTATAGTGGAGGTCACCCCGAATCAATGCGGCTTTGTAAAAGGATCTGGCACCATCAACGCCATCCACGCGGCACGATTGCTAATGGAAAGGCACTTGGAGAAACGGATTCCGATTCATTTCGCATTCCTGGATTTAGAAAAGGCATTTGATCGGATACCACACGGGCTGATCTGGTATGCGCTGAAACAACACGACGTCCCAGAAGAGTACGTTCGCTGGATCAAACTCCTCTATACGAACACGACGGGCGCCATACGCTGTGCAGTGGGAACGTCAATGCCATTCCCAATCCAAGTCGGAGTACACCAAGGATCGGCTCTATCACCGCTTCTCTTTATACTGTGCATGGACACGGTGACCAAGGACATCCAGCTGCCGCATCCGTGGACGCTCCTTTACGCAGACGACGTCGAGCTAGCAAGCGGATAGAGACAAGAGCTTGAAGAGGCGACTGTGAGATGGAAGACACGATTAGCGGAATATGGCCTACGACTGAACGTAGCAAAGACCGAGTACCTGGAATGCGGAGAGCAAACCGATGGCACAATTAGCATCGATGGGCAGCCGCTGAAGAAGGTCACGACGTTCAAATACCTGGGCTCCCGAGTGACGTCGGATTGCGACACGATCACTGATGCTCGTGCTAGGACGAACGCGGCGTGGCTAAAATGGCGGCAAGTAACAGGAGTACCCTGCGACCGGCGAATCCCGTTGTATCTCAAGTCGAAAGTGTATCGGACTGTGGTGAGGCCAGTCGCACTGTATGGAGCCGAATGTTGGCCAGCAACAAGAAAACACGAGCAGATCCTGAGCACGATGGAGACGCGAATGATAAGATGGATACTTGGCCTAATAAGAAGAAACTTCGTCACGAACGATGATGTACGACACATTTTCGGAGTTGCACCTATCGCATAAGATGCGAGGTGCCAGATTACGATGGTATGGTCACGTTTTACGAAGTGAAGATAATAAAGTAGCAAAAACAGCACTTCGCCTAGATCCACAGGGGAAGCCACGTGGCCGTCCGAAGCAACGCTGGTTGAACACCATTCGAAACGACCTGCACATTGCAAAGCTCAAACCACAAGAAGCAGCTGATCGAGTCAAATGGAAGCAAAAATGCACCACCGCCGACCCTGCACCCGCGGGACAATGGCGAAGATAAAGAAGAAGAAGAAGAGCAAGACTCTTGCCGTGCAGCGATGTCCGAGTGGTTAAGGAGTTGGACTTGAAATCCAATGGGCATTGCCCGCGTAGGTTCGAACCCTGCTCGCTGCGAAGCTTTTGCGAATCTGTCGCTGCATAGGAAAACCTATCCCGTTGCGAGCGGAAGCATCCCGGACCATATTTTTGTGGGTGGAGCCAGACTCTTGCCGTGCAGCGATGTCCGAGTGGTTAAGGAGTTGGACTTGAAATCCAATGGGCATTGCCCGCGTAGGTTCGAACCCTGCTCGCTGCGAAGCTTTTGCGAATCTGTCGCTGCATAGGAAAAATTATCCCGTTGCGAGCGGAAACACCCCAGACCATATTTTTGTGGGTGGAGCCAGACTCTTGCCGTGCAGCGATGTCCGAGTGGTTAAGGAGTTGGACTTGAAATCCAATGGGCATTGCCCGCGTAGGTTCGAACCCTGCTCGCTGCGAAGCTTTTGCGAATCTGTCGCTGCATAGGAAAAATTATCCCGTTGCGAGCGGAAACACCCCAGACCATATTTTTGTGGGTGGAGCCAGACTCTTGCCGGCAGCGATGTCCGAGTGGTTAAGGAGTTGGACTTGAAATCCAATGGGCATTGCCCGCGTAGGTTCGAACCCTGCTCGCTGCGAAGCTTTTGCGAATCTGTCGCTGCATAGGAAAACCTATCCCGTTGCGAGCGGAAGCACCCCGGATCATATTTTTGTGGGTGGAGGCAGACTCTTGCCGTGCAGCGATGTCCGAGTGGTTAAGGAGTTGGACTTGAAATCCAATGGGCATTGCCCGCGTAGGTTCGAACCCTGCTCGCTGCGAAGCTTTTGCGAATCTGTCGCTGCATAGGAAAACCTATCCTGTTGCGAGCGGAAGCACCCCGGACCATATTTTTGTGGGTGGAGCCAGACTCTTGCCGTGCAGCGATGTCCGAGTGGTTAAGGAGTTGGACTTGAAATCCAATGGGCATTGCCCGCGTAGGTTCGAACCCTGCTCGCTGCGAAGCTTTTGCGAATCTGTCGCTGCATAGGAAAAATTATCCCGTTGCGAGCGGAAACACCCCAGACCATATTTTTGTGGGTGGAGCCAGACTCTTGCCGGCAGCGATGTCCGAGTGGTTAAGGAGTTGGACTTGAAATCCAATGGGCATTGCCCGCGTAGGTTCGAACCCTGCTCGCTGCGAAGCTTTTGCGAATCTGTCGCTGCATAGGAAAAATTATCCCGTTGCGAGCGGAAACACCCCAGACCATATTTTTGTGGGTGGAGCCAGACTCTTGCCGTGCAGCGATGTCCGAGTGGTTAAGGAGTTGGACTTGAAATCCAATGGGCATTGCCCGCGTAGGTTCGAACCCTGCTCGCTGCGAAGCTTTTGCGAATCTGTCGCTGCATAGGAAAACCTATCCTGTTGCGAGCGGAAGCACCCCGGACCATATTTTTGTGGGTGGAGCCAGACTCTGGCCGTGCAGCGATGTCCGAGTGGTTAAGGAGTTGGACTTGAAATCCAATGGGCATTGCCCGCGTAGGTTCGAACCCTGCTCGCTGCGAAGCTTTTGCGAATCTGTCGCTGCATAGGAAAAATTATCCCGTTGCGAGCGGAAACACCCCAGACCATATTTTTGGTGGAGCCAGACTCTTGCCGTGCAGCGATGTCCGAGTGGTTAAGGAGTTGGACTTGAAATCCAATGGGCATTGCCCGCGTAGGTTCGAACCCTGCTCGCTGCGAAGCTTTTGCGAATCTGTCGCTGCATAGGAAAAATTATCCCGTTGCGAGCGGAAACACCCCAGACCATATTTTTGTGGGTGGAGCCAGACTCTTGCCGTGCAGCGATGTCCGAGTGGTTAAGGAGTTGGACTTGAAATCCAATGGGCATTGCCCGCGTAGGTTCGAACCCTGCTCGCTGCGAAGCTTTTGCGAATCTGTCGCTGCATAGGATAACCTATCCCGTTGCGAGCGGAAGCACCCCGGACCATATTTTTGTGGGTGGAGCCAGACTCTTGCCGTGCAGCGATGTCCGAGTGGTTAAGGAGTTGGACTTGAAATCCAATGGGCATTGCCCGCGTAGGTTCGAACCCTGCTCGCTGCGAAGCTTTTGCGAATCTGTCGCTGCATAGGAAAAATTATCCCGTTGCGAGCGGAAACACCCCAGACCATATTTTTGGTGGAGCCAGACTCTTGCCGTGCAGCGATGTCCGAGTGGTTAAGGAGTTGGACTTGAAATCCAATGGGCATTGCCCGCGTAGGTTCGAACCCTGCTCGCTGCGAAGCTTTTGCGAATCTGTCGCTGCATAGGAAAAATTATCCCGTTGCGAGCGGAAACACCCCAGACCATATTTTTGTGGGTGGAGCCAGACTCTTGCCGTGCAGCGATGTCCGAGTGGTTAAGGAGTTGGACTTGAAATCCAATGGGCATTGCCCGCGTAGGTTCGAACCCTGCTCGCTGCGAAGCTTTTGCGAATCTGTCGCTGCATAGGAAAACCTATCCCGTTGCGAGCGGAAGCACCCCGGACCATATTTTTGTGGGTGGAGCCAGACTCTTGCCGTGCAGCGATGTCCGAGTGGTTAAGGAGTTGGACTTGAAATCCAATGGGCATTGCCCGCGTAGGTTCGAACCCTGCTCGCTGCGAAGCTTTTGCGAATCTGTCGCTGCATAGGAAAAATTATCCCGTTGCGAGCGGAAACACCCCAGACCATATTTTTGGTGGAGCCAGACTCTTGCCGTGCAGCGATGTCCGAGTGGTTAAGGAGTTGGACTTGAAATCCAATGGGCATTGCCCGCGTAGGTTCGAACCCTGCTCGCTGCGAAGTTTTTGCGAATCTGTCGCTGCATAGGAAAACCTATCCCGTTGCGAGCGGAAGCACCCCGGACCATATTTTTGTGGGTGGAGCCAGACTCTTGCCGTGCAGCGATGTCCGAGTGGTTAAGGAGTTGGACTTGAAATCCAATGGGCATTGCCCGCGTAGGTTCGAACCCTGCTCGCTGCGAAGCTTTTGCGAATCTGTCGCTGCATAGGAAAAATTATCCCGTTGCGAGCGGAAGCACCCCGGACCATATTTTTGTGGGTGGAGCCAGACTCTTGCCGTGCAGCGATGTCCGAGTGGTTAAGGAGTTGGACTTGAAATCCAATGGGCATTGCCCGCGTAGGTTCGAACCCTGCTCGCTGCGAAGCTTTTGCGAATCTGTCGCTGCATAGGAAAACCTATCCCGTTGCGAGCGTAAGCACCCCGGATCATATTTTTGTGGGTGGAGCCAGACTCTTGCCGTGCAGCGATGTCCGAGTGGTTAAGGAGTTGGACTTGAAATCCAATGGGCATTGCCCGCGTAGGTTCGAACCCTGCTCGCTGCGAAGCTTTTGCGAATCTGTCGCTGCATAGGAAAACCTATCCTGTTGCGAGCGGAAGCACCCCGGACCATATTTTTGTGGGTGGAGCCAGACTCTGGCCGTGCAGCGATGTCCGAGTGGTTAAGGAGTTGGACTTGAAATCCAATGGGCATTGCCCGCGTAGGTTCGAACCCTGCTCGCTGCGAAGCTTTTGCGAATCTGTCGCTGCATAGGAAAAATTATCCCGTTGCGAGCGGAAACACCCCAGACCATATTTTTGTGGGTGGAGCCAGACTCTTGCCGTGCAGCGATGTCCGAGTGGTTAAGGAGTTGGACTTGAAATCCAATGGGCATTGCCGGCGTAGGTTCGAACCCTGCTCGCTGCGAAGCTTTTGCGAATCTGTCGCTGCATAGGAAAACCTATCCCGTTGCGAGCGGAAGCACCCCGGACCATATTTTTGTGGGTGGAGCCAGACTCTTGCCGTGCAGCGATGTCCGAGTGGTTAAGGAGTTGGACTTGAAATCCAATGGGCATTGCCCGCGTAGGTTCGAACCCTGCTCGCTGCGAAGCTTTTGCGAATCTGTCGCTGCATAGGAAAAATTATCCCGTTGCGAGCGGAAACACCCCAGACCATATTTTTGTGGGTGGAGCCAGACTCTTGCCGTGCAGCGATGTCCGAGTGGTTAAGGAGTTGGACTTGAAATCCAATGGGCATTGCCCGCGTAGGTTCGAACCCTGCTCGCTGCGAAGCTTTTGCGAATCTGTCGCTGCATAGGAAAACCTATCCCGTTGCGAGCGGAAGCACCCCGGACCATATTTTTGTGGGTGGAGCCAGACTCTTGCCGTGCAGCGATGTCCGAGTGGTTAAGGAGTTGGACTTGAAATCCAATGGGCATTGCCCGCGTAGGTTCGAACCCTGCTCGCTGCGAAGCTTTTGCGAATCTGTCGCTGCATAGGAAAAATTATCCCGTTGCGAGCGGAAACACCCCAGACCATATTTTTGGTGGAGCCAGACTCTTGCCGTGCAGCGATGTCCGAGTGGTTAAGGAGTTGGACTTGAAATCCAATGGGCATTGCCCGCGTAGGTTCGAACCCTGCTCGCTGCGAAGCTTTTGCGAATCTGTCGCTGCATAGGAAAAATTATCCCGTTGCGAGCGGAAACACCCCAGACCATATTTTTGTGGGTGGAGCCAGACTCTTGCCGTGCAGCGATGTCCGAGTGGTTAAGGAGTTGGACTTGAAATCCAATGGGCATTGCCCGCGTAGGTTCGAACCCTGCTCGCTGCGAAGCTTTTGCGAATCTGTCGCTGCATAGGAAAACCTATCCCGTTGCGAGCGGAAGCACCCCGGATCATATTTTTGTGGGTGGAGCCAGACTCTTGCCGTGCAGCGATGTCCGAGTGGTTAAGGAGTTGGACTTGAAATCCAATGGGCATTGCCCGCGTAGGTTCGAACCCTGCTCGCTGCGAAGCTTTTGCGAATCTGTCGCTGCATAGGAAAACCTATCCTGTTGCGAGCGGAAGCACCCCGGACCATATTTTTGTGGGTGGAGCCAGACTCTGGCCGTGCAGCGATGTCCGAGTGGTTAAGGAGTTGGACTTGAAATCCAATGGGCATTGCCCGCGTAGGTTCGAACCCTGCTCGCTGCGAAGCTTTTGCGAATCTGTCGCTGCATAGGAAAACCTATCCCGTTGCGAGCGGAAGCACCCCGGATCATATTTTTGTGGGTGGAGCCAGACTCTTGCCGTGCAGCGATGTCCGAGTGGTTAAGGAGTTGGACTTGAAATCCAATGGGCATTGCCCGCGTAGGTTCGAACCCTGCTCGCTGCGAAGCTTTTGCGAATCTGTCGCTGCATAGGAAAACCTATCCCGTTGCGAGCGGAAACACCCCAGACCATATTTTTGTGGGTGGAGCCAGACTCTTGCCGTGCAGCGATGTCCGAGTGGTTAAGGAGTTGGACTTGAAATCCAATGGGCATTGCCCGCGTAGGTTCGAACCCTGCTCGCTGCGAAGCTTTTGCGAATCTGTCGCTGCATAGGAAAACCTATCCTGTTGCGAGCGGAAGCACCCCGGACCATATTTTTGTGGGTGGAGCCAGACTCTGGCCGTGCAGCGATGTCCGAGTGGTTAAGGAGTTGGACTTGAAATCCAATGGGCATTGCCCGCGTAGGTTCGAACCCTGCTCGCTGCGAAGCTTTTGCGAATCTGTCGCTGCATAGGAAAACCTATCCCGTTGCGAGCGGAAACACCCCAGACCATATTTTTGTGGGTGGAGCCAGACTCTTGCCGTGCAGCGATGTCCGAGTGGTTAAGGAGTTGGACTTGAAATCCAATGGGCATTGCCCGCGTAGGTTCGAACCCTGCTCGCTGCGAAGCTTTTGCGAATCTGTCGCTGCATAGGAAAAATTATCCCGTTGCGAGCGGAAACACCCCAGACCATATTTTTGTGGGTGGAGCCAGACTCTTGCCGTGCAGCGATGTCCGAGTGGTTAAGGAGTTGGACTTGAAATCCAATGGGCATTGCCCGCGTAGGTTCGAACCCTGCTCGCTGCGAAGCTTTTGCGATGTCGCTGCATAGGAAAAATTATCCCGTTGCGAGCGGAAACACCCCAGACCATATTTTTGTGGGTGGAGCCAGACTCTTGCCGTGCAGCGATGTCCGAGTGGTTAAGGAGTTGGACTTGAAATCCAATGGGCATTGCCCGCGTAGGTTCGAACCCTGCTCGCTGCGAAGCTTTTGCGAATCTGTCGCTGCATAGGAAAACCTATCCCGTTGCGAGCGGAAGCACCCCGGACCATATTTTTGTGGGTGGAGCCAGACTCTTGCCGTGCAGCGATGTCCGAGTGGTTAAGGAGTTGGACTTGAAATCCAATGGGCATTGCCCGCGTAGGTTCGAACCCTGCTCGCTGCGAAGCTTTTGCGAATCTGTCGCTGCATAGGAAAACCTATCCCTTTGCGAGCGGAAACACCCCAGACCATATTTTTGTGGGTGGAGCCAGACTCTTGCCGTGCAGCGATGTCCGAGTGGTTAAGGAGTTGGACTTGAAATCCAATGGGCATTGCCCGCGTAGGTTCGAACCCTGCTCGCTGCGAAGCTTTTGCGAATCTGTCGCTGCATAGGAAAAATTATCCCGTTGCGAGCGGAAACACCCCAGACCATAAGTTTGTGGGTGGAGCCAGACTCTTGCCGTGCAGCGATGTCCGAGTGGTTAAGGAGTTGGACTTGAAATCCAATGGGCATTGCCCGCGTAGGTTCGAACCCTGCTCGCTGCGAAGCTTTTGCGAATCTGTCGCTGCATAGGAAAACCTATCCCGTTGCGAGCGGAAGCACCCCGGACCATATTTTTGTGGGTGGAGCCAGACTCTTGCCGTGCAGCGATGTCCGAGTGGTTAAGGAGTTGGACTTGAAATCCAATGGGCATTGCCCGCGTAGGTTCGAACCCTGCTCGCTGCGAAGCTTTTGCGAATCTGTCGCTGCATAGGAAAACCTATCCCGTTGCGAGCGGAAGCACCCCGGACCATATTTTTGTGGGTGGAGCCAGACTCTTGCCGTGCAGCGATGTCCGAGTGGTTAAGGAGTTGGACTTGAAATCCAATGGGCATTGCCCGCGTAGGTTCGAACCCTGCTCGCTGCGAAGCTTTTGCGAATCTGTCGCTGCATAGGAAAACCTATCCCGTTGCGAGCGGAAACACCCCAGACCATATTTTTGTGGGTGGAGCCAGACTCTTGCCGTGCAGCGATGTCCGAGTGGTTAAGGAGTTGGACTTGAAATCCAATGGGCATTGCCCGCGTAGGTTCGAACCCTGCTCGCTGCGAAGCTTTTGCGAATCTGTCGCTGCATAGGAAAACCTATCCCGTTGCGAGCGGAAGCATCCCGGACCATATCTTTGTGGGTGGAGCCAGACTCTTGCCGTGCAGCGATGTCCGAGTGGTTAAGGAGTTGGACTTGAAATCCAATGGGCATTGCCCGCGTAGGTTCGAACCCTGCTCGCTGCGAAGCTTTTGCGAATCTGTCGCTGCATAGGAAAACCTATCCCGTTGCGAGCGGAAGCACCCCGGACCATATTTTTGTGGGTGGAGCCAGACTCTTGCCGTGCAGCGATGTCCGAGTGGTTAAGGAGTTGGACTTGAAATCCAATGGGCATTGCCCGCGTAGGTTCGAACCCTGCTCGCTGCGGAGCTTTTGCGAATCTGTCGCTGCATAAAAAAACCTATCCCGTTGCGAGCGGAAGCACCCCGGACCATATTTTTGTGGGTGGAGCCAGACTCTTGCCGTGCAGCGATGTCCGAGTGGTTAAGGAGTTGGACTTGAAATCCAATGGGCATTGCCCGCGTAGGTTCGAACCCTGCTCGCTGCGAAGCTTTTGCGAATCTGTCGCTGCATAGGAAAAATTATCCCGTTGCGAGCGGAAACACCCCAGACCATATTTTTGTGGGTGGAGCCAGACTCTCGCCGTGCAGCGATGTCCGAGTGGTTAAGGAGTTGGACTTGAAATCCAATGGGCATTGCCCGCGTAGGTTCGAACCCTGCTCGCTGCGAAGCTTTTGCGAATCTGTCGCTGCATAGGAAAACCTATCCCGTTGCGAGCGGAAGCACCCCGGACCATATTTTTGTGGGTGGAGCCAGACTCTTGCCGTGCAGCGATGTCCGAGTGGTTAAGGAGTTGGACTTGAAATCCAATGGGCATTGCCCGCGTAGGTTCGAACCCTGCTCGCTGCGAAGCTTTTGCGAATCTGTCGCTGCATGGGAAAAATTATCCCGTTGCGAGCGGAAACACCCCAGACCATATTTTTGTGGGTGGAGCCAGACTCTTGCCGTGCAGCGATGTCCGAGTGGTTAAGGAGTTGGACTTGAAATCCAATGGGCATTGCCCGCGTAGGTTCGAACCCTGCTCGCTGCGAAGCTTTTGCGAATCTGTCGCTGCATAGGAAAACCTATCCCGTTGCGAGCGGAAGCACCCCGGACCATATTTTTGTGGGTGGAGCCAGACTGTTGCCGTGCAGCGATGTCCGAGTGGTTAAGGAGTTGGACTTGAAATCCAATGGGCATTGCCCGCGTAGGTTCGAACCCTGCTCGCTGCGAAGCTTTTGCGAATCTGTCGCTGCATAGGAAAAATTATCCCGTTGCGAGCGGAAACACCCCAGACCATATTTTTGTGGGTGGAGCCAGACTCTTGCCGTGCAGCGATGTCCGAGTGGTTAAGGAGTTGGACTTGAAATCCAATGGGCATTGCCCGCGTAGGTTCGAACCCTGCTCGCTGCGAAGCTTTTGCGAATCTGTCGCTGCATAGGAAAACCTATCCCGTTGCGAGCGGAAGCACCCCGGACCATATTTTTGTGGGTGGAGCCAGACTCTTGCCGTGCAGCGATGTCCGAGTGGTTAAGGAGTTGGACTTGAAATCCAATGGGCATTGCCCGCGTAGGTTCGAACCCTGCTCGCTGCGAAGCTTTTGCGAATCTGTCGCTGCATAGGAAAACCTATTCCGTTGCGAGCAGAAGCACCCCGGACCATATTTTTGTGGGTGGAGCCAGACTCTTGCCGTGCAGCGATGTCCGAGTGGTTAAGGAGTTGGACTTGAAATCCAATGGGCATTGCCCGCGTAGGTTCGAACCCTGCTCGCTGCGAAGCTTTTGCGAATCTGTCGCTGCATAGGAAAACCTATCCCGTTGCGAGCGGAAGCACCCCGGACCATATTTTTGTGGGTGGAGCCAGACTGTTGCCGTGCAGCGATGTCCGAGTGGTTAAGGAGTTGGACTTGAAATCCAATGGGCATTGCCCGCGTAGGTTCGAACCCTGCTCGCTGCGAAGCTTTTGCGAATCTGTCGCTGCATAGGAAAAATTATCCCGTTGCGAGCGGAAACACCCCAGACCATATTTTTGTGGGTGGAGCCAGACTCTTGCCGTGCAGCGATGTCCGAGTGGTTAAGGAGTTGGACTTGAAATCCAATGGGCATTGCCCGCGTAGGTTCGAACCCTGCTCGCTGCGAAGCTTTTGCGAATCTGTCGCTGCATAGGAAAAATTATCCCGTTGCGAGCGGAAACACCCCAGACCATATTTTTGTGGGTGGAGCCAGACTCTTGCCGTGCAGCGATGTCCGAGTGGTTAAGGAGTTGGACTTGAAATCCAATGGGCATTGCCCGCGTAGGTTCGAACCCTGCTCGCTGCGAAGCTTTTGCGAATCTGTCGCTGCATAGGAAAAATTATCCCGTTGCGAGCGGAAACACCCCGGACCATATTTTTGTGGGTGGAGCCAGACTTTTGCCGTGCAGCGATGTCCGAGTGGTTAAGGAGTTGGACTTGAAATCCAATGGGCATTGCTCGCGTAGGTTCGAACCCTGCTCGCTGCGAAGCTTTTGCGAATCTGTCGCTGCATAGAAAAACCTATCCCATTGCGAGCGGAAGCACCCCGGACCATATTTTTGTGGGTGGAGCCAGACTCTTGCCGTGCAGCGATGTCCGAGTGGTTAAGGAGTTGGACTTGAAATCCAATGGGCATTGCCCGCGTAGGTTCGAACCCTGCTCGCTGCGAAGCTTTTCCGAATCTGTCGCTGCATAGGAAAAATTATTCCGTTGCGAGCGAAAACACCCCAGACCATATTTTTGTGGGTGGAGCCAGACTCTTGCCGTGCAGCGATGTCCGAGTGGTTAAGGAGTTGGACTTGAAATCCAGTGGGCATTGCCCGCGTAGGTTCGAACGCTGCTCGCTGCGAAGCTTTTGCGAATCTGTCGCTGCATAGGAGAACCTATCCCGTTGCGAGCGGAAGCACCCCGGACCATATTTTTGTGGGTGGAGCCAGACTCTTGCCGTGCAGCGATGTCCGAGTGGTTAAGGAGTTGGACTTGAAATCCAATGGGCATTGCCCGCGTAGGTTCGAACCCTGCTCGCTGCGAAGCTTTTGCGAATCTGTCGCTGCATAGGAAAAATTATCCCGTTGCGAGCGGAAACACCCCAGACCATAAGTTTGTGGGTGGAGCCAGACTCTTGCCGTGCAGCGATGTCCGAGTGGTTAAGGAGTTGGACTTGAAATCCAATGGGCATTGCCCGCGTAGGTTCGAACCTTGCTCGCTGCGAAGCTTTTGCGAATCTGTCGCTGCATAGGAAAACCTATCCCGTTGCGAGCGGAAGCACCCCGGACCATATTTTTGTGGGTGGAGCCAGACTCTTGCCGTGCAGCGATGTCCGAGTGGTTAAGGAGTTGGACTTGAAATCCAATGGGCATTGCCCGCGTAGGTTCGAACCCTGCTCGCTGCGAAGCTTTTGCGAATCTGTCGCTGCATAGGAAAACCTATTCCGTTGCGAGCGGAAGCACCCCGGACCATATTTTTGTGGGTGGAGCCAGACACTTGCCGTGCAGCGATGTCCGAGTGGTTAAGGAGTTGGACTTGAAATCCAATGGGCATTGCCCGCGTAAGTTCGAACCCTGCTCGCTGCGAAGCTTTTGTGAATCTGTCGCTGCATAGGAAAACCTATCCCGTTGCGAGCGGAAGCACCCCGGACCATATTTTTGTGGGTGGAGCCAGACTCTTGCCGTGCAGCGATGTCCGAGTGGTTAAGGAGTTGGACTTGAAATCCAATGGGCATTGCCCGCGTAAGTTCGAACCCTGCTCGCTGCGAAGCTTTTGCGAATCTGTCGCTGCATAGGAAAACCTATCCCGTTGCGAGCGGAAGCACCCCGGACCATATTTTTGTGGGTGGAGCCAGACTCTTGCCGTGCAGCGATGTCCGAGTGGTTAAGGAGTTGGACTTGAAATCCAATGGGCATTGCCCGCGTAGGTTCGAACCCTGCTCGCTGCGAAGCTTTTGCGAATCTGTCGCTGCATAGGAAAACCTATCCCGTTGCGAGCGGAAACACCCCAGACCATATTTTTGTGGGTGGAGCCAGACTCTTGCCGTGCAGCGATGTCCGAGTGGTTAAGGAGTTGGACTTGAAATCCAGTGGGCATTGCCCGCGTAGGTTCGAACCCTGCTCGCTGCGAAGCTTTTGCGAATCTGTCGCTGCATAGGAGAACCTATCCCGTTGCGAGCGGAAGCACCCCGGACCATATTTTTGTGGGTGGAGCCAGACTCTTGCCGTGCAGCGATGTCCGAGTGGTTAAGGAGTTGGACTTGAAATCCAATGGGCATTGCCCGCGTAGGTTCGAACCCTGCTCGCTGCGAAGCTTTTGCGAATCTGTCGCTGCATAGGAAAAATTATCCCGTTGCGAGCGGAAACACCCCAGACCATAAGTTTGTGGGTGGAGCCAGACTCTTGCCGTGCAGCGATGTCCGAGTGGTTAAGGAGTTGGACTTGAAATCCAATGGGCATTGCCCGCGTAGGTTCGAACCCTGCTCGCTGCGAAGCTTTTGCGAATCTGTCGCTGCATAGGAAAACCTATCCCGTTGCGAGCGGAAGCACCCCGGACCATATTTTTGTGGGTGGAGCCAGACTCTTGCCGTGCAGCGATGTCCGAGTGGTTAAGGAGTTGGACTTGAAATCCAATGGGCATTGCCCGCGTAGGTTCGAACCCTGCTCGCTGCGAAGCTTTTGCGAATCTGTCGCTGCATAGGAAAACCTATTCCGTTGCGAGCGGAAGCACCCCGGACCATATTTTTGTGGGTGGAGCCAGACACTTGCCGTGCAGCGATGTCCGAGTGGTTAAGGAGTTGGACTTGAAATCCAATGGGCATTGCCCGCGTAAGTTCGAACCCTGCTCGCTGCGAAGCTTTTGTGAATCTGTCGCTGCATAGGAAAACCTATCCCGTTGCGAGCGGAAGCACCCCGGACCATATTTTTGTGGGTGGAGCCAGACTCTTGCCGTGCAGCGATGTCCGAGTGGTTAAGGAGTTGGACTTGAAATCCAATGGGCATTGCCCGCGTAAGTTCGAACCCTGCTCGCTGCGAAGCTTTTGCGAATCTGTCGCTGCATAGGAAAACCTATCCCGTTGCGAGCGGAAGCACCCCGGACCATATTTTTGTGGGTGGAGCCAGACTCTTGCCGTGCAGCGATGTCCGAGTGGTTAAGGAGTTGGACTTGAAATCCAATGGGCATTGCCCGCGTAGGTTCGAACCCTGCTCGCTGCGAAGCTTTTGCGAATCTGTCGCTGCATAGGAAAACCTATCCCGTTGCGAGCGGAAACACCCCAGACCATATTTTTGTGGGTGGAGCCAGACTCTTGCCGTGCAGCGATGTCCGAGTGGTTAAGGAGTTGGACTTGAAATCCAGTGGGCATTGCCCGCGTAGGTTCGAACCCTGCTCGCTGCGAAGCTTTTGCGAATCTGTCGCTGCATAGGAGAACCTATCCCGTTGCGAGCGGAAGCACCCCGGACCATATTTTTGTGGGTGGAGCCAGACTCTTGCCGTGCAGCGATGTCCGAGTGGTTAAGGAGTTGGACTTGAAATCCAATGGGCATTGCCCGCGTAGGTTCGAACCCTGCTCGCTGCGAAGCTTTTGCGAATCTGTCGCTGCATAGGAAAAATTATCCCGTTGCGAGCGGAAACACCCCAGACCATAAGTTTGTGGGTGGAGCCAGACTCTTGCCGTGCAGCGATGTCCGAGTGGTTAAGGAGTTGGACTTGAAATCCAATGGGCATTGCCCGCGTAGGTTCGAACCCTGCTCGCTGCGAAGCTTTTGCGAATCTGTCGCTGCATAGGAAAACCTATCCCGTTGCGAGCGGAAGCACCCCGGACCATATTTTTGTGGGTGGAGCCAGACTCTTGCCGTGCAGCGATGTCCGAGTGGTTAAGGAGTAGGACTTGAAATCCAATGGGCATTGCCCGCGTAGGTTCGAACCCTGCTCGCTGCGAAGCTTTTGCGAATCTGTCGCTGCATAGGATAACCTATTCCGTTGCGAGCGGAAGCACCCCGGACCATATTTTTGTGGGTGGAGCCAGACACTTGCCGTGCAGCGATGTCCGAGTGGTTAAGGAGTTGGACTTGAAATCCAATGGGCATTGCCCGCGTAAGTTCGAACCCTGCTCGCTGCGAAGCTTTTGTGAATCTGTCGCTGCATAGGAAAACCTATCCCGTTGCGAGCGGAAGCACCCCGGACCATATTTTTGTGGGTGGAGCCAGACTCTTGCCGTGCAGCGATGTCCGAGTGGTTAAGGAGTTGGACTTGAAATCCAATGGGCATTGCCCGCGTAAGTTCGAACCCTGCTCGCTGCGAAGCTTTTGCGAATCTGTCGCTGCATAGGAAAACCTATCCCGTTGCGAGCGGAAGCACCCCGGACCATATTTTTGTGGGTGGAGCCAGACTCTTGCCGTGCAGCGATGTCCGAGTGGTTAAGGAGTAGGACTTGAAATCCAATGGGCATTGCCCGCGTAGGTTCGAACCCTGCTCGCTGCGAAGCTTTTGCGAATCTGTCGCTGCATAGGATAACCTATTCCGTTGCGAGCGGAAGCACCCCGGACCATATTTTTGTGGGTGGAGCCAGACACTTGCCGTGCAGCGATGTCCGAGTGGTTAAGGAGTTGGACTTGAAATCCAATGGGCATTGCCCGCGTAAGTTCGAACCCTGCTCGCTGCGAAGCTTTTGTGAATCTGTCGCTGCATAGGAAAACCTATCCCGTTGCGAGCGGAAGCACCCCGGACCATATTTTTGTGGGTGGAGCCAGACTCTTGCCGTGCAGCGATGTCCGAGTGGTTAAGGAGTTGGACTTGAAATCCAATGGGCATTGCCCGCGTAAGTTCGAACCCTGCTCGCTGCGAAGCTTTTGCGAATCTGTCGCTGCATAGGAAAACCTATCCCGTTGCGAGCGGAAGCACCCCGGACCATATTTTTGTGGGTGGAGCCAGACTCTTGCCGTGCAGCGATGTCCGAGTGGTTAAGGAGTTGGACTTGAAATCCAATGGGCATTGCCCGCGTAGGTTCGAACCCTGCTCGCTGCGAAGCTTTTGCGAATCTGTCGCTGCATAGGAGAACCTATCCCGTTGCGAGCGGAAGCACCCCGGACCATATTTTTGTGGGTGGAGCCAGACTCTTGCCGTGCAGCGATGTCCGAGTGGTTAAGGAGTTGGACTTGAAATCCAATGGGCATTGCCCGCGTAGGTTCGAACCCTGCTCGCTGCGAAGCTTTTGCGAATCTGTCGCTGCATAGGAAAAATTATCCCGTTGCGAGCGGAAACACCCCAGACCATAAGTTTGTGGGTGGAGCCAGACTCTTGCCGTGCAGCGATGTCCGAGTGGTTAAGGAGTTGGACTTGAAATCCAATGGGCATTGCCCGCGTAGGTTCGAACCCTGCTCGCTGCGAAGCTTTTGCGAATCTGTCGCTGCATAGGAAAACCTATCCCGTTGCGAGCGGAAGCACCCCGGACCATATTTTTGTGGGTGGAGCCAGACTCTTGCCGTGCAGCGATGTCCGAGTGGTTAAGGAGTTGGACTTGAAATCCAATGGGCATTGCCCGCGTAGGTTCGAACCCTGCTCGCTGCGAAGCTTTTGCGAATCTGTCGCTGCATAGGATAACCTATTCCGTTGCGAGCGGAAGCACCCCGGACCATATTTTTGTGGGTGGAGCCAGACACTTGCCGTGCAGCGATGTCCGAGTGGTTAAGGAGTTGGACTTGAAATCCAATGGGCATTGCCCGCGTAAGTTCGAACCCTGCTCGCTGCGAAGCTTTTGTGAATCTGTCGCTGCATAGGAAAACCTATCCCGTTGCGAGCGGAAGCACCCCGGACCATATTTTTGTGGGTGGAGCCAGACTCTTGCCGTGCAGCGATGTCCGAGTGGTTAAGGAGTTGGACTTGAAATCCAATGGGCATTGCCCGCGTAAGTTCGAACCCTGCTCGCTGCGAAGCTTTTGCGAATCTGTCGCTGCATAGGAAAACCTATCCCGTTGCGAGCGGAAGCACCCCGGACCATATTTTTGTGGGTGGAGCCAGACTCTTGCCGTGCAGCGATGTCCGAGTGGTTAAGGAGTTGGACTTGAAATCCAATGGGCATTGCCCGCGTAGGTTCGAACCCTGCTCGCTGCGAAGCTTTTGCGAATCTGTCGCTGCATAGGAAAACCTATCCCGTTGCGAGCGGAAACACCCCAGACCATATTTTTGTGGGTGGAGCCAGACTCTTGCCGTGCAGCGATGTCCGGGTGGTTAAGGAGTTGGACTTGAAATCCAATGGGCATTGCCCGCGTAGGTTCGAACCCTGCTCGCTGCGAAGCTTTTGCGAATCTGTCGCTGCATAGGAAAACCTATCCCGTTGCGAGCGGAAGCACCCCGGACCATATTTTTGTGGGTGGAGCCAGACTCTTGCCGTGCAGCGATGTCCGAGTGGTTAAGGAGTTGGACTTGAAATCCAATGGGCATTGCCCGCGTAGGTTCGAACCCTGCTCGCTGCGAAGCTTTTGCGAATCTGTCGCTGCATAGGAAAACCTATTCCGTTGCGAGCGGAAGCACCCCGGACCATATTTTTGTGGGTGGAGCCAGACACTTGCCGTGCAGCGATGTCCGAGTGGTTAAGGAGTTGGACTTGAAATCCAATGGGCATTGCCCGCGTAAGTTCGAACCCTGCTCGCTGCGAAGCTTTTGTGAATCTGTCGCTGCATAGGAAAACCTATCCCGTTGCGAGCGGAAGCACCCCGGACCATATTTTTGTGGGTGGAGCCAGACTCTTGCCGTGCAGCGATGTCCGAGTGGTTAAGGAGTTGGACTTGAAATCCAATGGGCATTGCCCGCGTAAGTTCGAACCCTGCTCGCTGCGAAGCTTTTGCGAATCTGTCGCTGCATAGGAAAACCTATCCCGTTGCGAGCGGAAGCACCCCGGACCATATTTTTGTGGGTGGAGCCAGACTCTTGCCGTGCAGCGATGTCCGAGTGGTTAAGGAGTTGGACTTGAAATCCAATGGGCATTGCCCGCGTAGGTTCGAACCCTGCTCGCTGCGAAGCTTTTGCGAATCTGTCGCTGCATAGGAAAACCTATCCCGTTGCGAGCGGAAACACCCCAGACCATATTTTTGTGGGTGGAGCCAGACTCTTGCCGTGCAGCGATGTCCGAGTGGTTAAGGAGTTGGACTTGAAATCCAATGGGCATTGCCCGCGTAGGTTCGAACCCTGCTCGCTGCGAAGCTTTTGCGAATCTGTCGCTGCATAGGAAAACCTATCCCGTTGCGAGCGGAAGCACCCCGGACCATATTTTTGTGGGTGGAGCCAGACTCTTGCCGTGCAGCGATGTCCGAGTGGTTAAGGAGTTGGACTTAAAATCCAATGGGCATTGCCCGCGTAGGTTCGAACCCTGCTCGCTGCGAAGCTTTTGCGAATCTGTCCCTGCATAGGAAAACCTATCCCGTTGCGAGCGGAAACACCCCAGACCATATTTTTGTGGGTGGAGCCAGACTCTTGCCGTGCAGCGATGTCCGAGTGGTTAAGGAGTTGGACTTGAAATCCAATGGGCATTGCCCGCGTAGGTTCGAACCCTGCTCGCTGCGAAGCTTTTGCGAATCTGTCGCTGCATAGGAAAACCTATCCCGTTGCGAGCGGAAGCACCCCGGACCATATTTTTGTGGGTGGAGCCAGACTCTTGCCGTGCAGCGATGTCCGAGTGGTTAAGGAGTTGGACTTGAAATCCAATGGGCATTGCCCGCGTAGGTTCGAACCCTGCTCGCTGCGAAGCTTTTGCGAATCTGTCGCTGCATAGGAAAACCTATCCCGTTGCGAGCGGAAACACCCCAGACCATATTTTTGTGGGTGGAGCCAGACTCTTGCCGTGCAGCGATGTCCGAGTGGTTAAGGAGTTGGACTTGAAATCCAATGGGCATTGCCCGCGTAGGTTCGAACCCTGCTCGCTGCGAAGCTTTTGCGAATCTGTCGCTGCATAGGAAAACCTATCCCGTTGCGAGCGGAAGCACCCCGGACCATATTTTTGTGGGTGGAGCCAGACTCTTGCCGTGCAGCGATGTCCGAGTGGTTAAGGAGTTGGACTTGAAATCCAATGGGCATTGCCCGCGTAGGTTCGAACCCTGCTCGCTGCGAAGCTTTTGCGAATCTGTCGCTGCATAGGAAAACCTATCCCGTTGCGAGCGGAAACACCCCAGACCATATTTTTGTGGGTGGAGCCAGACTCTTGCCGTGCAGCGATGTCCGAGTGGTTAAGGAGTTGGACTTGAAATCCAATGGGCATTGCCCGCGTAGGTTCGAACCCTGCTCGCTGTGAAGCTTTTGCGAATCTGTCGCTGCATAGGAAAACCTATTCCGTTGCGAGCGGAAGCACCCCGGACCATATTTTTGTGGGTGGAGCCAGACACTTGCCGTGCAGCGATGTCCGAGTGGTTAAGGAGTTGGACTTGAAATCCAATGGGCATTGCCCGCGTAAGTTCGAACCCTGCTCGCTGCGAAGCTTTTGTGAATCTGTCGCTGCATAGGAAAACCTATCCCGTTGCGAGCGGAAGCACCCCGGACCATATTTTTGTGGGTGGAGCCAGACTCTTGCCGTGCAGCGATGTCCGAGTGGTTAAGGAGTTGGACTTGAAATCCAATGGGCATTGCCCGCGTAAGTTCGAACCCTGCTCGCTGCGAAGCTTTTGCGAATCTGTCGCTGCATAGGAAAACCTATCCCGTTGCGAGCGGAAGCACCCCGGACCATATTTTTGTGGGTGGAGCCAGACTCTTGCCGTGCAGCGATGTCCGAGTGGTTAAGGAGTTGGACTTGAAATCCAATGGGCATTGCCCGCGTAGGTTCGAACCCTGCTCGCTGCGAAGCTTTTGCGAATCTGTCGCTGCATAGGAAAACCTATCCCGTTGCGAGCGGAAACACCCCAGACCATATTTTTGTGGGTGGAGCCAGACTCTTGCCGTGCAGCGATGTCCGAGTGGTTAAGGAGTTGGACTTGAAATCCAATGGGCATTGCCCGCGTAGGTTCGAACCCTGCTCGCTGCGAAGCTTTTGCGAATCTGTCGCTGCATAGGAAAACCTATCCCGTTGCGAGCGGAAGCACCCCGGACCATATTTTTGTGGGTGGAGCCAGACTCTTGCCGTGCAGCGATGTCCGAGTGGTTAAGGAGTTGGACTTGAAATCCAATGGGCATTGCCCGCGTAGGTTCGAACCCTGCTCGCTGCGAAGCTTTTGCGAATCTGTCGCTGCATAGGAAAACCTATCCCGTTGCGAGCGGAAGCACCCCGGACCATATTTTTGTGGGTGGAGCCAGACTCTTGCCGTGCAGCGATGTCCGAGTGGTTAAGGAGTTGGACTTGAAATCCAATGGGCATTGCCCGCGTAGGTTCGAACCCTGCTCGCTGCGAACCTTTTGCGAATCTGTCGCTGCATAGGAAAAATTATCCCGTTGCGAGCGGAAACACCCCAGACCATATTTTTGTGGGTGGAGCCAGACTCTTGCCGTGCAGCGATGTCCGAGTGGTTAAGGAGTTGGACTTGAAATCCAATGGGCATTGCCCGCGTAGGTTCGAACCCTGCTCGCTGCGGAGCTTTTGCGAATCTGTCGCTGCATAGGAAAACCTATCCCGTTGCGAGCGGAAGCACCCCGGACCATATTTTTGTGGGTGGAGCCAGACTCTTGCCGTGCAGCGATGTCCGAGTGGTTAAGGAGTTGGACTTGAAATCCAATCTCAGACAATCAAATGCTCTCAGCCGGCAGCCACAAAGCCACCGCCTAGACCCACCAAAAGCGCGGTGGCCTCATCGCCTCACGGTCGCTTCCCGCTGAGAGCTTTGTCGGAGTTTTGTCGGAGCTTGTCGGAGCGGGCTCAGCGGGCAGCGAGCCCGCTCCGACAAGCTCCGATAAAGCTCCGACAAAGCTCTCAGCGGGAAGCGACAGTGGCTGCGATAAGGCAACGACGCTTTTGGTGGGGCCCGCTGAGAGCCTGTGATTGTCTGAGATGGGCATTGCCCGCGTAGGTTCGAACCCTGCTCGCTGCGAAGCTTTTGCGAATCTGTCGCTGCATAGGAAAACCTATCCCGTTGCGAGCGGAAGCACCCCGGACCATATTTTTGTGGGTGGAGCCAGACTCTTGCCGTGCAGCGATGTCCGAGTGGTTAAGGAGTTGGACTTGAAATCCAATGGGCATTGCCCGCGTAGGTTCGAACCCTGCTCGCTGCGAAGCTTTTGCGAATCTGTCGCTGCATAGGAAAACCTATCCCGTTGCGAGCAGAAGCACCCCGGACCATATTTTTGTGGGTGGAGCCAGACTCTTGCCGTGCAGTGATGTCCGAGTGGTTAAGGAGTTGGACTTGAAATCCAATGGGCATTGCCCGCGTAGGTTCGAACCCTGCTCGCTGCGAAGCTTTTGCGAATCTGTCGCTGCATAGGAAAAATTATCCCGTTGCGAGCGGAAGCACCCCGGACCATATTTTTGTGGGTGGAGCCAGACTCTTGCCGTGCAGCGATGTCCGAGTGGTTAAGGAGTTGGACTTGAAATCCAATGGGCATTGCCCGCGTAGGTTCGAACCCTGCTCGCTGCGAAGCTTTTGCGAATCTGTCGCTGCATAGGAAAAATTATCCCGTTGCGAGCGGAAACACCCCAGACCATATTTTTGTGGGTGGAGCCAGACTCTTACCGTGCAGCGATGTCCGAGTGGTTAAGGAGTTGGACTTGAAATCCAATGGGCATTGCCCGCGTAGGTTCGAACCCTGCTCGCTGCGGAGCTTTTGCGAATCTGTCGCTGCATAGGAAAACCTATCCCGTTGCGAGCGGAAGCACCCCGGACCATATTTTTGTGGGTGGAGCCAGACTCTTGCCGTGCAGCGATGTCCGAGTGGTTAAGGAGTTGGACTTGAAATCCAATGGGCATTGCCCGCGTAGGTTCGAACCCTGCTCGCTGCGAAGCTTTTGCGAATCTGTCGCTGCATAGGAAAAATTATCCCGTTGCGAGCGGAAACACCCCAGACCATATTTTTGTGGGTGGAGCCAGACTCTTGCCGTGCAGCGATGTCCGAGTGGTTAAGGAGTTGGACTTGAAATCCAATCTCAGACAATCAAATGCTCTCAGCCGGCAGCCACAAAGCCACCGCCTAGACCCACCAAAAGCGCGGTGGCCTCATCGCCTCACTGTCGCTTCCCGCTGAGAGCTTTGTCGGAGTTTTGTCGGAGCTTGTCGGAGCGGGCTCAGCGGGCAGCGAGCCCGCTCCGACAAGCTCCGACAAAGCTCCGACAAAGCTCTCAGCGGGAAGCGACAGTGGCTGCGATAAGACAACGACGCTTTTGGTGGGGCCCGCTGAGAGCCTGTGATTGTCTGAGATGGGCATTGCCCGCGTAGGTTCGAACCCTGCTCGCTGCGAAGCTTTTGCGAATCTGTCGCTGCATAGGAAAACCTATCCCGTTGCGAGCGGAAGCACCCCGGACCATATTTTTGTGGGTGGAGCCAGACTCTTGCCGTGCAGCGATGTCCGAGTGGTTAAGGAGTTGGACTTGAAATCCAATGGGCATTGCCCGCGTAGGTTCGAACCCTGCTCGCTGCGAAGCTTTTGCGAATCTGTCGCTGCATAGGAAAACCTATCCCGTTGCGAGCGGAAGCACCCCGGACCATATTTTTGTGGGTGGATCCAGACTCTTGCCGTGCAGCGATGTCCGAGTGGTTAAGGAGTTGGACTTGAAATCCAATGGGCATTGCCCGCGTAGGTTCGAACCCTGCTCGCTGCGAAGCTTTTGCGAATCTGTCGCTGCATAGGAAAACCTATCCCGTTGCGAGCGGAAGCACCCCGGACCATATTTTTGTGGGTGGAGCCAGACTCTTGCCGTGCAGCGATGTCCGAGTGGTTAAGGAGTTGGAGTTGAAATCCAATGGGCATTGCCCGCGTAGGTTCGAACCCTGCTCGCTGCGAAGCTTTTGCGAATCTGTCGCTGCATAGGAAAACCTATCCCGTTGCGAGCGGAAGCACCCCGGACCATATTTTTGTGGGTGGAGCCAGACTCTTGCCGTGCAGCGATGTCCGAGTGGTTAAAGAGTTGGACTTGAAATCCAATGGGCATTGCCCGCGTAGGTTCGAACCCTGCTCGCTGCGAAGCTTTTGCGAATCTGTCGCTGCATAGGAAAACCTATCCCGTTGCGAGCGGAAGCACCCCGGACCATATTTTTGTGGGTGGAGCCAGACTCTTGCTGTGCAGCGATGTCCGAATGGTTAAGGAGTTGGACTTGAAATGCAATGGGCATTGCCCGCGTAGGTTCGAACCCTGCTCGCTGCGAAGCTTTTGCGAATCTGTCGCTGCATAGGAAAAATTATCCCGTTGCGAGCGGAAACACCCCAGACCATATTTTTGTGGGTGGAGCCAGACTCTTGCCGTGCAGCGATGTCCGAGTGGTTAAGGAGTTGGACTTGAAATCCAATGGGCATTGCCCGCGTAGGTTCGAACCCTGCTCGCTGCGAAGCTTTTGCGAATCTGTCGCTGCATAGGAAAACCTATCCCGTTGCGAGCGGAAGCACCCCGGACCATATTTTTGTGGGTGGAGCCAGACTCTTGCCGTGCAGCGATGTCCGAGTGGTTAAGGAGTTGGACTTGAAATCCAATGGGCATTGCCCGCGTAGGTTCGAACCCTGCTCGCTGCGAAGCTTTTGCGAATCTGTCGCTGCATAGGAAAAATTATCCCGTTGCGAGCGGAAACACCCCAGACCATATTTTTGTGGGTGGAGCCAGACTCTTGCCGTGCAGCGATGTCCGAGTGGTTAAGGAGTTGGACTTGAAATCCAATGGGCATTGCCCGCGTAGGTTCGAACCCTGCTCGCTGCGAAGCTTTTGCGAATCTGTCGCTGCATAGGAAAACCTATCCCGTTGCGAGCGGAAGCACCCCGGACCATATTTTTGTGGGTGGAGCCAGACTCTTGCCGTGCAGCGATGTCCGAGTGGTTAAGGAGTTGGACTTGAAATCCAATGGGCATTGCCCGCGTAGGTTCGAACCCTGCTCGCTGCGAAGCTTTTGCGAATCTGTCGCTGCATAGGAAAAATTATCCCGTTGCGAGCGGAAACACCCCAGACCATATTTTTGTGGGTGGAGCCAGACTCTTGCCGTGCAGCGATGTCCGAGTGGTTAAGGAGTTGGACTTGAAATCCAATGGGCATTGCCCGCGTAGGTTCGAACCCTGCTCGCTGCGAAGCTTTTGCGAATCTGTCGCTGCATAGGAAAACCTATCCCGTTGCGAGCGGAAGCACCCCGGACCATATTTTTGTGGGTGGAGCCAGACTCTTGCCGTGCAGCGATGTCCGAGTGGTTAAAGAGTTGGACTTGAAATCCAATGGGCATTGCCCGTAGGTTCGAACCCTGCTCGCTGCGAAGCTTTTGCGAATCTGTCGCTGCATAGGAAAAATTATCCCGTTGCGAGCGGAAGCACCCCAGACCATATTTTTGTGGGTGGAGCCAGACTCTTGCCGTTCAGCGATGTATGAGTGGTTAAGGAGTTGGACTTGAAATCCAATGGGCATTGCCCGCGTAGGTTCGAACCCTGCTCGCTGCGAAGCTTTTGCGAATCTGTCGCTGCATAGGAAAACCTATCCCGTTGCGAGCGGAAGCACCCCGGACCATATTTTTGTGGGTGGATCCAGACTCTTGCCGTGCAGCGATGTCCGAGTGGTTAAGGAGTTGGACTTGAAATCCAATGGGCATTGCCCGCGTAGGTTCGAACCCTGCTCGCTGCGAAGCTTTTGCGAATCTGTCGCTGCATAGGAAAACCTATCCCGTTGCGAGCGGAAGCACCCCGGACCATATTTTTGTGGGTGGAGCCAGACTCTTGCCGTGCAGCGATGTCCGAGTGGTTAAGGAGTTGGAGTTGAAATCCAATGGGCATTGCCCGCGTAGGTTCGAACCCTGCTCGCTGCGAAGCTTTTGCGAATCTGTCGCTGCATAGGAAAACCTATCCCGTTGCGAGCGGAAGCACCCCGGACCATATTTTTGTGGGTGGAGCCAGACTCTTGCCGTGCAGCGATGTCCGAGTGGTTAAAGAGTTGGACTTGAAATCCAATGGGCATTGCCCGCGTAGGTTCGAACCCTGCTCGCTGCGAAGCTTTTGCGAATCTGTCGCTGCATAGGAAAACCTATCCCGTTGCGAGCGGAAGCACCCCGGACCATATTTTTGTGGGTGGAGCCAGACTCTTGCTGTGCAGCGATGTCCGAATGGTTAAGGAGTTGGACTTGAAATGCAATGGGCATTGCCCGCGTAGGTTCGAACCCTGCTCGCTGCGAAGCTTTTGCGAATCTGTCGCTGCATAGGAAAAATTATCCCGTTGCGAGCGGAAACACCCCAGACCATATTTTTGTGGGTGGAGCCAGACTCTTGCCGTGCAGCGATGTCCGAGTGGTTAAGGAGTTGGACTTGAAATCCAATGGGCATTGCCCGCGTAGGTTCGAACCCTGCTCGCTGCGAAGCTTTTGCGAATCTGTCGCTGCATAGGAAAACCTATCCCGTTGCGAGCGGAAGCACCCCGGACCATATTTTTGTGGGTGGAGCCAGACTCTTGCCGTGCAGCGATGTCCGAGTGGTTAAGGAGTTGGACTTGAAATCCAATGGGCATTGCCCGCGTAGGTTCGAACCCTGCTCGCTGCGAAGCTTTTGCGAATCTGTCGCTGCATAGGAAAAATTATCCCGTTGCGAGCGGAAACACCCCAGACCATATTTTTGTGGGTGGAGCCAGACTCTTGCCGTGCAGCGATGTCCGAGTGGTTAAGGAGTTGGACTTGAAATCCAATGGGCATTGCCCGCGTAGGTTCGAACCCTGCTCGCTGCGAAGCTTTTGCGAATCTGTCGCTGCATAGGAAAACCTATCCCGTTGCGAGCGGAAGCACCCCGGACCATATTTTTGTGGGTGGAGCCAGACTCTTGCCGTGCAGCGATGTCCGAGTGGTTAAGGAGTTGGACTTGAAATCCAATGGGCATTGCCCGCGTAGGTTCGAACCCTGCTCGCTGCGAAGCTTTTGCGAATCTGTCGCTGCATAGGAAAAATTATCCCGTTGCGAGCGGAAACACCCCAGACCATATTTTTGTGGGTGGAGCCAGACTCTTGCCGTGCAGCGATGTCCGAGTGGTTAAGGAGTTGGACTTGAAATCCAATGGGCATTGCCCGCGTAGGTTCGAACCCTGCTCGCTGCGAAGCTTTTGCGAATCTGTCGCTGCATAGGAAAACCTATCCCGTTGCGAGCGGAAGCACCCCGGACCATATTTTTGTGGGTGGAGCCAGACTCTTGCCGTGCAGCGATGTCCGAGTGGTTAAAGAGTTGGACTTGAAATCCAATGGGCATTGCCCGTAGGTTCGAACCCTGCTCGCTGCGAAGCTTTTGCGAATCTGTCGCTGCATAGGAAAAATTATCCCGTTGCGAGCGGAAGCACCCCAGACCATATTTTTGTGGGTGGAGCCAGACTCTTGCCGTTCAGCGATGTATGAGTGGTTAAGGAGTTGGACTTGAAATCCAATGGGCATTGCCCGCGTAGGTTCGAACCCTGCTCGCTGCGAAGCTTTTGCGAATCTGTCGCTGCATAGGAAAAATTATCCCGTTGCGAGCGGAAACACCCCAGACCATATTTTTGTGGGTGGAGCCAGACTCTTGCCGTGCAGCGATGTCCGAGTGGTTAAGGAGTTGGACTTGAAATCCAATGGGCATTGCCCGCGTAGGTTCGAACCCTGCTCGCTGCGAAGCTTTTGCGAATCTGTCGCTGCATAGGAAAAATTATCCCGTTGCGAGCGGAAACACCCCAGACCATATTTTTGTGGGTGGAGCCAGACTCTTGCCGTGCAGCGATGTCCGAGTGGTTAAGGAGTTGGACTTGAAATCCAATGGGCATTGCCCGCGTAGGTTCGAACCCTGCTCGCTGCGAAGCTTTTGCGAATCTGTCGCTGCATAGGAAAACCTATCCCGTTGCGAGCGGAAGCACCCCGGACCATATTTTTGTGGGTGGAGCCAGACTCTTGCCGTGCAGCGATGTCCGAGTGGTTAAGGAGTTGGACTTGAAATCCAATGGGCATTGCCCGCGTAGGTTCGAACCCTGCTCGCTGCGAAGCTTTTGCGAATCTGTCGCTGCATAGGAAAAATTATCCCGTTGCGAGCGGAAACACCCCAGACCATATTTTTGTGGGTGGAGCCAGACTCTTGCCGTGCAGCGATGTCCGAGTGGTTAAGGAGTTGGACTTGAAATCCAATGGGCATTGCCCGCGTAGGTTCGAACCCTGCTCGCTGCGAAGCTTTTGCGAATCTGTCGCTGCATAGGAAAACCTATCCCGTTGCGAGCGGAAGCACCCCGGACCATATTTTTGTGGGTGGAGCCAGACTCTTGCCGTGCAGCGATGTCCGAGTGGTTAAGGAGTTGGACTTGAAATCCAATGGGCATTGCCCGCGTAGGTTCGAACCCTGCTCGCTGCGAAGCTTTTGCGAATCTGTCGCTGCATAGGAAAAATTATCCCGTTGCGAGCGGAAACACCCCAGACCATATTTTTGTGGGTGGAGCCAGACTCTTACCGTGCAGCGATGTCCGAGTGGTTAAGGAGTTGGACTTGAAATCCAATGGGCATTGCCCGCGTAGGTTCGAACCCTGCTCGCTGCGGAGCTTTTGCGAATCTGTCGCTGCATAGGAAAACCTATCCCGTTGCGAGCGGAAGCACCCCGGACCATATTTTTGTGGGTGGAGCCAGACTCTTGCCGTGCAGCGATGTCCGAGTGGTTAAGGAGTTGGACTTGAAATCCAATGGGCATTGCCCGCGTAGGTTCGAACCCTGCTCGCTGCGAAGCTTTTGCGAATCTGTCGCTGCATAGGAAAAATTATCCCGTTGCGAGCGGAAACACCCCAGACCATATTTTTGTGGGTGGAGCCAGACTCTTGCCGTGCAGCGATGTCCGAGTGGTTAAGGAGTTGGACTTGAAATCCAATCTCAGACAATCAAATGCTCTCAGCCGGCAGCCACAAAGCCACCGCCTAGACCCACCAAAAGCGCGGTGGCCTCATCGCCTCACTGTCGCTTCCCGCTGAGAGCTTTGTCGGAGTTTTGTCGGAGCTTGTCGGAGCGGGCTCAGCGGGCAGCGAGCCCGCTCCGACAAGCTCCGACAAAGCTCCGACAAAGCTCTCAGCGGGAAGCGACAGTGGCTGCGATAAGGCAACGACGCTTTTGGTGGGGCCCGCTGAGAGCCTGTGATTGTCTGAGATGGGCATTGCCCGCGTAGGTTCGAACCCTGCTCGCTGCGAAGCTTTTGCGAATCTGTCGCTGCATAGGAAAACCTATCCCGTTGCGAGCGGAAGCACCCCGGACCATATTTTTGTGGGTGGAGCCAGACTCTTGCCGTGCAGCGATGTCCGAGTGGTTAAGGAGTTGGACTTGAAATCCAATGGGCATTGCCCGCGTAGGTTCGAACCCTGCTCGCTGCGAAGCTTTTGCGAATCTGTCGCTGCATAGGAAAACCTATCCCGTTGCGAGCGGAAGCACCCCGGACCATATTTTTGTGGGTGGATCCAGACTCTTGCCGTGCAGCGATGTCCGAGTGGTTAAGGAGTTGGACTTGAAATCCAATGGGCATTGCCCGCGTAGGTTCGAACCCTGCTCGCTGCGAAGCTTTTGCGAATCTGTCGCTGCATAGGAAAACCTATCCCGTTGCGAGCGGAAGCACCCCGGACCATATTTTTGTGGGTGGAGCCAGACTCTTGCCGTGCAGCGATGTCCGAGTGGTTAAGGAGTTGGACTTGAAATCCAATGGGCATTGCCCGCGTAGGTTCGAACCCTGCTCGCTGCGAAGCTTTTGCGAATCTGTCGCTGCATAGGAAAACCTATCCCGTTGCGAGCGGAAGCACCCCGGACCATATTTTTGTGGGTGGAGCCAGACTCTTGCCGTGCAGCGATGTCCGAGTGGTTAAGGAGTTGGACTTGAAATCCAATCTCAGACAATCAAATGCTCTCAGCCGGCAGCCACAAAGCCACCGCCTAGACCCACCAAAAGCGCGGTGGCCTCATCGCCTCACTGTCGCTTCCCGCTGAGAGCTTTGTCGGAGTTTTGTCGGAGCTTGTCGGAGCGGGCTCAGCGGGCAGCGAGCCCGCTCCGACAAGCTCCGACAAAGCTCCGACAAAGCTCTCAGCGGGAAGCGACAGTGGCTGCGATAAGGCAACGACGCTTTTGGTGGGGCCCGCTGAGAGCCTGTGATTGTCTGAGATGGGCATTGCCCGCGTAGGTTCGAACCCTGCTCGCTGCGAAGCTTTTGCGAATCTGTCGCTGCATAGGAAAACCTATCCCGTTGCGAGCGGAAGCACCCCGGACCATATTTTTGTGGGTGGAGCCAGACTCTTGCCGTGCAGCGATGTCCGAGTGGTTAAGGAGTTGGACTTGAAATCCAATGGGCATTGCCCGCGTAGGTTCGAACCCTGCTCGCTGCGAAGCTTTTGCGAATCTGTCGCTGCATAGGAAAACCTATCCCGTTGCGAGCGGAAGCACCCCGGACCATATTTTTGTGGGTGGATCCAGACTCTTGCCGTGCAGCGATGTCCGAGTGGTTAAGGAGTTGGACTTGAAATCCAATGGGCATTGCCCGCGTAGGTTCGAACCCTGCTCGCTGCGAAGCTTTTGCGAATCTGTCGCTGCATAGGAAAACCTATCCCGTTGCGAGCGGAAGCACCCCGGACCATATTTTTGTGGGTGGAGCCAGACTCTTGCCGTGCAGCGATGTCCGAGTGGTTAAGGAGTTGGAGTTGAAATCCAATGGGCATTGCCCGCGTAGGTTCGAACCCTGCTCGCTGCGAAGCTTTTGCGAATCTGTCGCTGCATAGGAAAACCTATCCCGTTGCGAGCGGAAGCACCCCGGACCATATTTTTGTGGGTGGAGCCAGACTCTTGCCGTGCAGCGATGTCCGAGTGGTTAAAGAGTTGGACTTGAAATCCAATGGGCATTGCCCGCGTAGGTTCGAACCCTGCTCGCTGCGAAGCTTTTGCGAATCTGTCGCTGCATAGGAAAACCTATCCCGTTGCGAGCGGAAGCACCCCGGACCATATTTTTGTGGGTGGAGCCAGACTCTTGCCGTGCAGCGATGTCCGAATGGTTAAGGAGTTGGACTTGAAATGCAATGGGCATTGCCCGCGTAGGTTCGAACCCTGCTCGCTGCGAAGCTTTTGCGAATCTGTCGCTGCATAGGAAAAATTATCCCGTTGCGAGCGGAAACACCCCAGACCATATTTTTGTGGGTGGAGCCAGACTCTTGCCGTGCAGCGATGTCCGAGTGGTTAAGGAGTTGGACTTGAAATCCAATCTCAGACAATCAAATGCTCTCAGCCGGCAGCCACAAAGCCACCGCCTAGACCCACCAAAAGCGCGGTGGCCTCATCGCCTCACTGTCGCTTCCCGCTGAGAGCTTTGTCGGAGTTTTGTCGGAGCTTGTCGGAGCGGGCTCAGCGGGCAGCGAGCCCGCTCCGACAAGCTCCGACAAAGCTCCGACAAAGCTCTCAGCGGGAAGCGACAGTGGCTGCGATAAGGCAACGACGCTTTTGGTGGGGCCCGCTGAGAGCCTGTGATTGTCTGAGATGGGCATTGCCCGCGTAGGTTCGAACCCTGCTCGCTGCGAAGCTTTTGCGAATCTGTCGCTGCATAGGAAAACCTATCCCGTTGCGAGCGGAAGCACCCCGGACCATATTTTTGTGGGTGGAGCCAGACTCTTGCCGTGCAGCGATGTCCGAGTGGTTAAGGAGTTGGACTTGAAATCCAATGGGCATTGCCCGCGTAGGTTCGAACCCTGCTCGCTGCGAAGCTTTTGCGAATCTGTCGCTGCATAGGAAAACCTATCCCGTTGCGAGCGGAAGCACCCCGGACCATATTTTTGTGGGTGGATCCAGACTCTTGCCGTGCAGCGATGTCCGAGTGGTTAAGGAGTTGGACTTGAAATCCAATGGGCATTGCCCGCGTAGGTTCGAACCCTGCTCGCTGCGAAGCTTTTGCGAATCTGTCGCTGCATAGGAAAACCTATCCCGTTGCGAGCGGAAGCACCCCGGACCATATTTTTGTGGGTGGAGCCAGACTCTTGCCGTGCAGCGATGTCCGAGTGGTTAAGGAGTTGGAGTTGAAATCCAATGGGCATTGCCCGCGTAGGTTCGAACCCTGCTCGCTGCGAAGCTTTTGCGAATCTGTCGCTGCATAGGAAAACCTATCCCGTTGCGAGCGGAAGCACCCCGGACCATATTTTTGTGGGTGGAGCCAGACTCTTGCCGTGCAGCGATGTCCGAGTGGTTAAAGAGTTGGACTTGAAATCCAATGGGCATTGCCCGCGTAGGTTCGAACCCTGCTCGCTGCGAAGCTTTTGCGAATCTGTCGCTGCATAGGAAAACCTATCCCGTTGCGAGCGGAAGCACCCCGGACCATATTTTTGTGGGTGGAGCCAGACTCTTGCCGTGCAGCGATGTCCGAATGGTTAAGGAGTTGGACTTGAAATGCAATGGGCATTGCCCGCGTAGGTTCGAACCCTGCTCGCTGCGAAGCTTTTGCGAATCTGTCGCTGCATAGGAAAAATTATCCCGTTGCGAGCGGAAACACCCCAGACCATATTTTTGTGGGTGGAGCCAGACTCTTGCCGTGCAGCGATGTCCGAGTGGTTAAGGAGTTGGACTTGAAATCCAATGGGCATTGCCCGCGTAGGTTCGAACCCTGCTCGCTGCGAAGCTTTTGCGAATCTGTCGCTGCATAGGAAAACCTATCCCGTTGCGAGCGGAAGCACCCCGGACCATATTTTTGTGGGTGGAGCCAGACTCTTGCCGTGCAGCGATGTCCGAGTGGTTAAGGAGTTGGACTTGAAATCCAATGGGCATTGCCCGCGTAGGTTCGAACCCTGCTCGCTGCGAAGCTTTTGCGAATCTGTCGCTGCATAGGAAAAATTATCCCGTTGCGAGCGGAAACACCCCAGACCATATTTTTGTGGGTGGAGCCAGACTCTTGCCGTGCAGCGATGTCCGAGTGGTTAAGGAGTTGGACTTGAAATCCAATGGGCATTGCCCGCGTAGGTTCGAACCCTGCTCGCTGCGAAGCTTTTGCGAATCTGTCGCTGCATAGGAAAACCTATCCCGTTGCGAGCGGAAGCACCCCGGACCATATTTTTGTGGGTGGAGCCAGACTCTTGCCGTGCAGCGATGTCCGAGTGGTTAAGGAGTTGGACTTGAAATCCAATGGGCATTGCCCGCGTAGGTTCGAACCCTGCTCGCTGCGAAGCTTTTGCGAATCTGTCGCTGCATAGGAAAAATTATCCCGTTGCGAGCGGAAACACCCCAGACCATATTTTTGTGGGTGGAGCCAGACTCTTGCCGTGCAGCGATGTCCGAGTGGTTAAGGAGTTGGACTTGAAATCCAATGGGCATTGCCCGCGTAGGTTCGAACCCTGCTCGCTGCGAAGCTTTTGCGAATCTGTCGCTGCATAGGAAAACCTATCCCGTTGCGAGCGGAAGCACCCCGGACCATATTTTTGTGGGTGGAGCCAGACTCTTGCCGTGCAGCGATGTCCGAGTGGTTAAAGAGTTGGACTTGAAATCCAATGGGCATTGCCCGTAGGTTCGAACCCTGCTCGCTGCGAAGCTTTTGCGAATCTGTCGCTGCATAGGAAAAATTATCCCGTTGCGAGCGGAAGCACCCCAGACCATATTTTTGTGGGTGGAGCCAGACTCTTGCCGTGCAGCGATGTATGAGTGGTTAAGGAGTTGGACTTGAAATCCAATGGGCATTGCCCGCGTAGGTTCGAACCCTGCTCGCTGCGAAGCTTTTGCGAATCTGTCGCTGCATAGGAAAACCTATCCCGTTGCGAGCGGAAGCACCCCGGACCATATTTTTGTGGGTGGAGCCAGACTCTTGCCGTGCAGCGATGTCCGAGTGGTTAAGGAGTTGGACTTGAAATCCAATGGGCATTGCCCGCGTAGGTTCGAACCCTGCTCGCTGCGAAGCTTTTGCGAATCTGTCGCTGCATAGGAAAAATTATCCCGTTGCGAGCGGAAACACCCCAGACCATATTTTTGTGGGTGGAGCCAGACTCTTGCCGTGCAGCGATGTCCGAGTGGTTAAGGAGTTGGACTTGAAATCCAATGGGCATTGCCCGCGTAGGTTCGAACCCTGCTCGCTGCGAAGCTTTTGCGAATCTGTCGCTGCATAGGAAAAATTATCCCGTTGCGAGCGGAAACACCCCAGACCATATTTTTGTGGGTGGAGCCAGACTCTTGCCGTGCAGCGATGTCCGAGTGGTTAAGGAGTTGGACTTGAAATCCAATGGGCATTGCCCGCGTAGGTTCGAACCCTGCTCGCTGCGAAGCTTTTGCGAATCTGTCGCTGCATAGGAAAACCTATCCCGTTGCGAGCGGAAGCACCCCGGACCATATTTTTGTGGGTGGAGCCAGACTCTTGCCGTGCAGCGATGTCCGAGTGGTTAAGGAGTTGGACTTGAAATCCAATGGGCATTGCCCGCGTAGGTTCGAACCCTGCTCGCTGCGAAGCTTTTGCGAATCTGTCGCTGCATAGGAAAAATTATCCCGTTGCGAGCGGAAACACCCCAGACCATATTTTTGTGGGTGGAGCCAGACTCTTGCCGTGCAGCGATGTCCGAGTGGTTAAGGAGTTGGACTTGAAATCCAATGGGCATTGCCCGCGTAGGTTCGAACCCTGCTCGCTGCGAAGCTTTTGCGAATCTGTCGCTGCATAGGAAAACCTATCCCGTTGCGAGCGGAAGCACCCCGGACCATATTTTTGTGGGTGGAGCCAGACTCTTGCCGTGCAGCGATGTCCGAGTGGTTAAGGAGTTGGACTTGAAATCCAATGGGCATTGCCCGCGTAGGTTCGAACCCTGCTCGCTGCGAAGCTTTTGCGAATCTGTCGCTGCATAGGAAAAATTATCCCGTTGCGAGCGGAAACACCCCAGACCATATTTTTGTGGGTGGAGCCAGACTCTTGCCGTGCAGCGATGTCCGAGTGGTTAAGGAGTTGGACTTGAAATCCAATGGGCATTGCCCGCGTAGGTTCGAACCCTGCTCGCTGCGAAGCTTTTGCGAATCTGTCGCTGCATAGGAAAAATTATCCCGTTGCGAGCGGAAACACCCCAGACCATATTTTTGTGGGTGGAGCCAGACTCTTGCCGTGCAGCGATGTCCGAGTGGTTAAGGAGTTGGACTTGAAATCCAATGGGCATTGCCCGCGTAGGTTCGAACCCTGCTCGCTGCGAAGCTTTTGCGAATCTGTCGCTGCATAGGAAAACCTATCCCGTTGCGAGCGGAAGCACCCCGGACCATATTTTTGTGGGTGGAGCCAGACTCTTGCCGTGCAGCGATGTCCGAGTGGTTAAAGAGTTGGACTTGAAATCCAATGGGCATTGCCCGTAGGTTCGAACCCTGCTCGCTGCGAAGCTTTTGCCAACCTGTCGCTGCATAGGAAAAATTATCCCGTTGCGAGCGGAAGCACCCCAGACCATATTTTTGTGGGTGGAGCCAGACTCTTGCCGTGCAGCGATGTCCGAGTGGTTAAGGAGTTGGACTTGAAATCCAATGGGCATTGCCCGCGTAGGTTCGAACCCTGCTCGCTGCGAAGCTTTTGCGAATCTGTCGCTGCATAGGAAAAATTATCCCGTTGCGAGCGGAAACACCCCAGACCATATTCTTGTGGGTGGAGCCAGACTCTTGCCGTGCAGCGATGTCCGAGTGGTTAAGGAGTTGGACTTGAAATCCAATGGGCATTGCCCGCGTAGGTTCGAACCCTGCTCGCTGCGAAGCTTTTGCGAATCTGTCGCTGCATAGGAAAAATTATCCCGTTGCGAGCGGAAACACCCCAGACCATATTTTTGTGGGTGGAGCCAGACACTTGCCGTGCAGCGATGTCCGAGTGGTTAAGGAGTTGGACTTGAAATCCAATGGGCATTGCCCGCGTAGGTTCGAACCCTGCTCGCTGCGAAGCTTTTGCGAATCTGTCGCTGCATAGGAAAAATTATCCCGTTGCGAGCGGAAACACCCCAGACCATATTTTTGTGGGTGGAGCCAGACTCTTGCCGTGCAGCGATGTCCGAGTGGTTAAGGAGTTGGACTTGAAATCCAATGGGCATTGCCCGCGTAGGTTCGAACCCTGCTCGCTGCGAAGCTTTTGCGAATCTGTCGCTGCATAGGAAAACCTATCCCGTTGCGAGCGGAAGCACCCCGGACCATATTTTTGTGGGTGGAGCCAGACTCTTGCCGTGCAGCGATGTCCGAGTGGTTAAAGAGTTGGACTTGAAATCCAATGGGCATTGCCCGTAGGTTCGAACCCTGCTCGCTGCGAAGCTTTTGCCAACCTGTCGCTGCATAGGAAAAATTATCCCGTTGCGAGCGGAAGCACCCCAGACCATATTTTTGTGGGTGGAGCCAGACTCTTGCCGTGCAGCGATGTCCGAGTGGTTAAGGAGTTGGACTTGAAATCCAATGGGCATTGCCCGCGTAGGTTCGAACCCTGCTCGCTGCGAAGCTTTTGCGAATCTGTCGCTGCATAGGAAAAATTATCCCGTTGCGAGCGGAAACACCCCAGACCATATTCTTGTGGGTGGAGCCAGACTCTTGCCGTGCAGCGATGTCCGAGTGGTTAAGGAGTTGGACTTGAAATCCAATGGGCATTGCCCGCGTAGGTTCGAACCCTGCTCGCTGCGAAGCTTTTGCGAATCTGTCGCTGCATAGGAAAAATTATCCCGTTGCGAGCGGAAACACCCCAGACCATATTTTTGTGGGTGGAGCCAGACACTTGCCGTGCAGCGATGTCCGAGTGGTTAAGGAGTTGGACTTGAAATCCAATGGGCATTGCCCGCGTAGGTTCGAACCCTGCTCGCTGCGAAGCTTTTGCGAATCTGTCGCTGCATAGGAAAACCTATCCCGTTGCGAGCGGAAGCACCCCGGACCATACTTTTGTGGGTGGAGCCAGACTCTTGCCGTGCAGCGATGTCCGAGTGGTTAAGGAGTTGGACTTGAAATCCAATGGGCATTGCCCGCGTAGGTTCGAACCCTGCTCGCTGCGAAGCTTTTGCGAATCTGTCGCTGCATAGGAAAACCTATCCTGTTGCGAGCGGAAGCACCCCAGACCATATTTTTGTGGGTGGAGCCAGACTCTTGCCGTGCAGCGATGTCCGAGTGGTTAAGGAGTTGGACTTGAAATCCAATGGGCATTGCCCGCGTAGGTTCGAACCCTGCTCGCTGCGAAGCTTTTGCGAATCTGTCGCTGCATAGGAAAACCTATCCCGTTGCGAGCGGAAACACCCCAGACCATATTTTTGTGGGTGGAGCCAGACTCTTGCCGTGCAGCGATGTCCGAGTGGTTAAGGAGTTGGACTTGAAATCCAATGGGCATTGCCCGCGTAGGTTCGAACCCTGCTCGCTGCGAAGCTTTTGCGAATCTGTCGCTGCATAGGAAAAATTATCCCGTTGCGAGCGGAAACACCCCAGACCATATTTTTGTGGGTGGAGCCAGACTCTTGCCGTGCAGCGATGTCCGAGTGGTTAAGGAGTTGGACTTGAAATCCAATGGGCATTGCCCGCGTAGGTTCGAACCCTGCTCGCTGCGAAGCTTTTGCGAATCTGTCGCTGCATAGGAAAACCTATCCCGTTGCGAGCGGAAGCACCCCGGACCATATTTTTGTGGGTGGAGCCAGACTCTTGCCGTGCAGCGATGTCCGAGTGGTTAAGGAGTTGGACTTGAAATCCAATGGGCATTGCCCGCGTAGGTTCGAACCCTGCTCGCTGCGAAGCTTTTGCGAATCTGTCGCTGCATAGGAAAAATTATCCCGTTGCGAGCGGAAACACCCCAGACCATATTTTTGTGGGTGGAGCCAGACTCTTGCCGTGCAGCGATGTCCGAGTGGTTAAGGAGTTGGACTTGAAATCCAATGGGCATTGCCCGCGTAGGTTCGAACCCTGCTCGCTGCGAAGCTTTTGCGAATCTGTCGCTGCATAGGAAAACCTATCCCGTTGCGAGCGGAAGCACCCCGGACCATATTTTTGTGGGTGGAGCCAGACTCTTGCCGTGCAGCGATGTCCGAGTGGTTAAGGAGTTGGACTTGAAATCCAATGGGCATTGCCCGCGTAGGTTCGAACCCTGCTCGCTGCGAAGCTTTTGCGAATCTGTCGCTGCATAGGAAAAATTATCCCGTTGCGAGCGGAAACACCCCAGACCATATTTTTGTGGGTGGAGCCAGACTCTTGCCGTGCAGCGATGTCCGAGTGGTTAAGGAGTTGGACTTGAAATCCAATGGGCATTGCCCGCGTAGGTTCGAACCCTGCTCGCTGCGAAGCTTTTGCGAATCTGTCGCTGCATAGGAAAAATTATCCCGTTGCGAGCGGAAACACCCCAGACCATATTTTTGTGGGTGGAGCCAGACTCTTGCCGTGCAGCGATGTCCGAGTGGTTAAGGAGTTGGACTTGAAATCCAATGGGCACTGCCCGCGTAGGTTCGAACCCTGCTCGCTGCGAAGCTTTTGCGAATCTGTCGCTGCATAGGAAAACCTATCCCGTTGCGAGCGGAAGCACCCCGGACCATATTTTTGTGGGTGGAGCCAGACTCTTGCCGTGCAGCGATGTCCGAGTGGTTAAGGAGTTGGACTTGAAATCCAATGGGCATTGCCCGCGTAGGTTCGAACCCTGCTCGCTGCGAAGTTTTTGCGAATCTGTCGCTGCATAGGAAAACCTATCCCGTTGCGAGCGGAAGCACCCCGGACCATATTTTTGTGGGTGGAGCCAGACTCTTGCCGTGCAGCGATGTCCGAGTGGTTAAGGAGTTGGACTTGAAATCCAATGGGCATTGCCCGTAGGTTCGAACCCTGCTCGCTGCGAAGCTTTTGCGAATCTGTCGCTGCATAGGAAAAATTATCCCGTTGCGAGCGGAAGCACCCCGGACCATATTTTTGTGGGTGGAGCCAGACTCTTGCCGTGCAGCGATGTCCGAGTGGTTAAGGAGTTGGACTTGAAATCCAATGGGCACTGCCCGCGTAGGTTCGAACCCTGCTCGCTGCGAAGCTTTTGCGAATCTGTCGCTGCATAGGAAAACCTATCCCGTTGCGAGCGGAAGCACCCCGGACCATATTTTTGTGGGTGGAGCCAGACTCTTGCCGTGCAGCGATGTCCGAGTGGTTAAGGAGTTGGACTTGAAATCCAATGGGCATTGCCCGCGTAGGTTCGAACCCTGCTCGCTGCGAAGCTTTTGCGAATCTGTCGCTGCATAGGAAAAATTATCCCGTTGCGAGCGGAAACACCCCAGACCATATTTTTGTGGGTGGAGCCAGACTCTTGCCGTGCAGCGATGTCCGAGTGGTTAAGGAGTTGGACTTGAAATCCAATGGGCATTGCCCGCGTAGGTTCGAACCCTGCTCGCTGCGAAGCTTTTGCGAATCTGTCGCTGCATAGGAAAACCTATCCCGTTGCGAGCGGAAGCACCCCGGACCATATTTTTGTGGGTGGAGCCAGACTCTTGCCGTGCAGCGATGTCCGAGTGGTTAAGGAGTTGGACTTGAAATCCAATGGGCATTGCCCGCGTAGGTTCGAACCCTGCTCGCTGCGAAGCTTTTGCGAATCTGTCGCTGCATAGGAAAACCTATCCTGTTGCGAGCGGAAGCACCCCGGACCATATTTTTGTGGGTGGAGCCAGACTCTTGCCGTGCAGCGATGTCCGAGTGGTTAAGGAGTTGGACTTGAAATCCAATGGGCATTGCCCGCGTAGGTTCGAAATCTGCTCGCTGCGAAGCTTTTGCGAATCTGTCGCTGCATAGGAAAACCTATCCCGTTGCGAGCGGAAGCACCCCGGACCATATTTTTGTGGGTGGAGCCAGACTCTTGCCGTGCAGCGATGTCCGAGTGGTTAAGGAGTTGGACTTGAAATCCAATGGGCATTGCCCGCGCAGGTTCGAACCCTGCTCGCTGCGAAGCTTTTGCGAATCTGTCGCTGCATAGGAAAAATTATCCCGTTGCGAGCGGAAGCACCCCAGACCATATTTTTGTGGGTGGAGCCAGACTCTTGCCGTGCAGCGATGTCCGAGTGGTTAAGGAGTTGGACTTGAAATCCAATGGGCATTGCCCGCGTAGGTTCGAACCCTGCTCGCTGCGAAGCTTTTGCGAATCTGTCGCTGCATAGGAAAAATTATCCCGTTGCGAGCGGAAACACCCCAGACCATATTTTTGTGGGTGGAGCCAGACTCTTGCCGTGCAGCGATGTCCGAGTGGTTAAGGAGTTGGACTTGAAATCCAATGGGCATTGCCCGCGTAGGTTCGAACCCTGCTCGCTGCGAAGCTTTTGCGAATCTGTCGCTGCATAGGAAAACCTATCCCGTTGCGAGCGGAAGCACCCCGGACCATATTTTTGTGGGTGGAGCCAGACTCTTGCCGTGCAGCGATGTCCGAGTGGTTAAGGAGTTGGACTTGAAATCCAATGGGCATTGCCCGCGTAGGTTCGAACCCTGCTCGCTGCGAAGCTTTTGCGAATCTGTCGCTGCATAGGAAAACCTATCCTGTTGCGAGCGGAAGCACCCCGGACCATATTTTTGTGGGTGGAGCCAGACTCTTGCCGTGCAGCGATGTCCGAGTGGTTAAGGAGTTGGACTTGAAATCCAATGGGCATTGCCCGCGTAGGTTCGAACCCTGCTCGCTGCGAAGTTTTTGCGAATCTGTCGCTGCATAGGAAAACCTATCCCGTTGCGAGCGGAAGCACCCCGGACCATATTTTTGTGGGTGGAGCCAGACTCTTGCCGTGCAGCGATGTCCGAGTGGTTAAGGAGTTGGACTTGAAATCCAATGGGCATTGCCCGTAGGTTCGAACCCTGCTCGCTGCGAAGCTTTTGCGAATCTGTCGCTGCATAGGAAAAATTATCCCGTTGCGAGCGGAAGCACCCCAGACCATATTTTTGTGGGTGGAGCCAGACTCTTGCCGTGCAGCGATGTCCGAGTGGTTAAGGAGTTGGACTTGAAATCCAATGGGCATTGCCCGCGTAGGTTCGAACCCTGCTCGCTGCGAAGCTTTTGCGAATCTGTCGCTGCATAGGAAAACCTATCCCGTTGCGAGCGGAAGCACCCCGGACCATATTTTTGTGGGTGGAGCCAGACTCTTGCCGTGCAGCGATGTCCGAGTGGTTAAGGAGTTGGACTTGAAATCCAATGGGCATTGCCCGTAGGTTCGAACCCTGCTCGCTGCGAAGCTTTTGCGAATCTGTCGCTGCATAGGAAAAATTATCCCGTTGCGAGCGGAAGCACCCCGGACCATATTTTTGTGGGTGGAGCCAGACTCTTGCCGTGCAGCGATGTCCGAGTGGTTAAGGAGTTGGACTTGAAATCCAATGGGCATTGCCCGTAGGTTCGAACCCTGCTCGCTGCGAAGCTTTTGCGAATCTGTCGCTGCATAGGAAAACCTATCCCGTTGCGAGCGGAAGCACCCCGGACCATATTTTTGTGGGTGGAGCCAGACTCTTCCCGTGCAGCGATGTCCGAGTGGTTAAGGAGTTGGACTTGAAATCCAATGGGCATTGCCCGCGTAGGTTCGAACCCTGCTCGCTGCGAAGCTTTTGCGAATCTGTCGCTGCATAGGAAAACCTATCCCGTTGCGAGCGGAAGCACCCCGGACCATATTTTTGTGGGTGGAGCCAGACTCTTGCCGTGCAGCGATGTCCGAGTGGTTAAGGAGTTGGACTTGAAATCCAATGGGCATTGCCCGCGTAGGTTCGAACCCTGCTCGCTGCGAAGCTTTTGCGAATCTGTCGCTGCATAGGAAAACCTATCCCGTTGCGAGCGGAAGCACCCCGGACCATATTTTTGTGGGTGGAGCCAGACTCTTGCCGTGCAGCGATGTCCGAGTGGTTAAAGAGTTGGACTTGAAATCCAATGGGCATTGCCCGCATAGGTTCGAACCCTGCTCGCTGCGAAGCTTTTGCGAATCTGTCGCTGCATAGGAAAAATTATCCCGTTGCGAGCGGAAGCACCCCAGACCATATTTTTGTGGGTGGAGCCAGACTCTTGCCGTGCAGCGATGTCCGAGTGGTTAAGGAGTTGGACTTGAAATCCAATGGGCATTGCCCGCGTAGGTTCGAACCCTGCTCGCTGCGAAGCTTTTGCGAATCTGTCGCTGCATAGGAAAAATTATCCCGTTGCGAGCGGAAACACCCCAGACCATATTTTTGTGGGTGGAGCCAGACTCTTGCCGTGCAGCGATGTCCGAGTGGTTAAGGAGTTGGACTTGAAATCCAATGGGCATTGCCCGCGTAGGTTCGAACCCTGCTCGCTGCGAAGCTTTTGCGAATCTGTCGCTGCATAGGAAAAATTATCCCGTTGCGAGCGGAAACACCCCAGACCATATTTTTGTGGGTGGAGCCAGACACTTGCCGTGCAGCGATGTCCGAGTGGTTAAGGAGTTGGACTTGAAATCCAATGGGCATTGCCCGCGTAGGTTCGAACCCTGCTCGCTGCGAAGCTTTTGCGAATCTGTCGCTGCATAGGAAAACCTATCCCGTTGCGAGCGGAAGCACCCCGGACCATATTTTTGTGGGTGGAGCCAGACTCTTCCCGTGCAGCGATGTCCGAGTGGTTAAGGAGTTGGACTTGAAATCCAATGGGCATTGCCCGCGTAGGTTCGAACCCTGCTCGCTGCGAAGCTTTTGCGAATCTGTCGCTGCATAGGAAAACCTATCCTGTTGCGAGCGGAAGCACCCCGGACCATATTTTTGTGGGTGGAGCCAGACTCTTGCCGTGCAGCGATGTCCGAGTGGTTAAGGAGTTGGACTTGAAATCCAATGGGCATTGCCCGCGTAGGTTCGAACCCTGCTCGCTGCGAAGCTTTTGCGAATCTGTCGCTGCATAGGAAAACCTATCCCGTTGCGAGCGGAAGCACCCCGGACCATATTTTTGTGGGTGGAGCCAGACTCTTGCCGTGCAGCGATGTAGTGGTTAAGGAGTTGGACTTGAAATCCAATGGGCATTGCCCGCGTAGGTTCGAACCCTGCTCGCTGCGAAGCTTTTGCGAATCTGTCGCTGCATAGGAAAACCTATCCCGTTGCGAGCGGAAGCACCCCGGACCATATTTTTGTGGGTGGAGCCAGACTCTTGCCGTGCAGCGATGTAGTGGTTAAGGAGTTGGACTTGAAATCCAATGGGCATTGCCCGCGTAGGTTCGAACCCTGCTCGCTGCGAAGCTTTTGCGAATCTGTCGCTGCATAGGAAAAATTATCCCGTTGCGAGCGGAAACACCCCAGACCATATTTTTGTGGGTGGAGCCAGACTCTTTCCGTGCAGCGATGTCCGAGTGGTTAAGGAGTTGGACTTGAAATCCAATGGGCATTGCCCGCGTAGGTTCGAACCCTGCTCGCTGCGAAGCTTTTGCGAATCTGTCGCTGCATAGGAAAAATTATCCCGTTGCGAGCGGAAACACCCCAGACCATATTTTTGTGGGTGGAGCCAGACTCTTGCCGTGCAGCGATGTCCGAGTGGTTAAGGAGTTGGACTTGAAATCCAATGGGCATTGCCCGCGTACGTTCGAACCCTGCTCGCTGCGAAGCTTTTGCGAATCTGTCGCTGCATAGGAAAAATTATCCCGTTGCGAGCGGAAACACCCCAGACCATATTTTTGTGGGTGGAGCCAGACTCTTGCCATGCAGCGATGTCCGAGTGGTTAAGGAGTTGGACTTGAAATCCAATGGGCATTGCCCGCGTAGGTTCGAACCCTGCTCGCTGCGAAGCTTTTGCGAATCTGTCGCTGCATAGGAAAACCTATCCCGTTGCGAGCGGAAGCACCGCGGACCATATTTTTGTGGGTGGAGCCAGACTCTTGCCGTGCAGCGATGTCCGAGTGGTTAAGGAGTTGGACTTGAAATCCAATGGGCATTGCCCGCGTAGGTTCGAACCCTGCTCGCTGCGAAGCTTTTGCGAATCTGTCGCTGCATAGGAAAACCTATCCCGTTGCGAGCGGAAGCACCCCGGACCATATTTTTGTGGGTGGAGCCAGACTCTTGCCGTGCAGCGATGTCCGAGTGGTTAAGGAGTTGGTCTTGAAATCCAATGGGCATTGCCCGCGTAGGTTCAAACCCTGCTCGCTGCGGAACTTTTGCGGATCTGTCGATGCATCGATAGGCATAGCGATACGAATGAAATTAGATGAAAGGACTTATCATTAGATCTTTTTCATGGGTAGCTTGTATTTATTTCGAGGCATATAATGATCTTACCCTTGTCTTATGGTACGCCGATGTCGTCATAACCCAACACAAAAGCGATCCAGCCTTTCTTTGCTTAGTTGCTGCATCAGATACTTTTGCGCTTCGTAGTAGTGTTTCATTATATAATCTAAACATGAAAACCATGAAAATTCAGAATGTTTCGTTTCAGAAACATTTCTCATTCAAATTATTCTATTCCCTTTGTTGACGACGGCTCGAATTTGGTCGGGGATTGAATCACGCTACATGGTGAACGCTATAGTTTTGAGAAGCTATGGCCAAGTTCTCAAGAAACGATCTTATCAGCCAAAATACTCGTTTTTGATTGAAAATATCGAAATAGGCAGGAGATCGTCCGCTTGAAGAAACTTATGAAGGAGCCTAGTAGAAGGAGGACTAGAGGAGAGTGTCGAAGGTGTGTCTCTACGCCTGAGGAACCATGCCGAAGATTTCAGAGGGTTGGAGGGGAGGGGAAATCAGGGCACGGCACAGGTGGCTTAGCAAGCAAGCTGGATATCGTTTTTGGGGAAAAAGCAAAGGGGATATCGTTTTTGCGGAAGAGCATAACGTTGTCTTTCGATCTGCGGCCGGCACACGCCGGCATGCCGCCAGTAAATAAACAAAAGGTTTGTTTACTGCGAAGTGAAGGTGAAACAACACC
>CATQJL010000305.1:56068353-56135803 GCA_958299035.1 Cylicocyclus nassatus | reverse complement strand
AAGCAGTGGTATCAACGCAGAGTACTGATCGATATAGTTCCACCAGCGGAGCTATCCAAGGCCACTGCATCCGAAAAATGTAGTTGGTAAATGCAGTTTTCAGCATCAAAATTTCGTGTTTTTTGAAAATTGCCCGAACTTGACAATTTTTGCATATTCTGATATTCACCCAAGTCATATCGAAATAATGAGATAAAAGTAGCAGTTTTCTCCCTTCACGTTTCAACAAAGAGTGCCATATATTTGAAGAGCTAATCAATGCGCGAATCAGAATATGCAAAAATTGTCAAGTTCGGGCAATTTTCAAAAAACACGAAATTTTGATGCTGAAAACTGCATTTACCAACTACATTTTTCGGATGCAGTGGCCTTGGATAGCCAGTGGTATCAACGCAGAGTACTCTACTGGTCAGAACTTCATTCATGCAGAATTGAAAAGTTACTGTTTATAGCTTTTTGAAAAACCCTTGGTCTTCAATTATTTTGCAATTTTGCTTGAGGGCCGTACTTCAACAGCTGATATCTCAACAAATAATCGCAACAGGTATTTGTCATGCAGATTTCGTGTACAACACCATTTCCAGAATATATGGTGTAAACTTCTTGAGCAGAGCTCGTAAGCTCTGCTAATTACGAAGCTTTGATTTTCGCACTTTGTACGTCATCACATAATTTGTATGACTGATGATTCGGTGAAAAAAACCCTTCATTGTACAGAAAACTCACCTTTGCTTATCTTTTTTTCATATACAATCGAATTCAGTGAACAATTGAGATATTTGTGCACTTGCCTGAGGTTATGAGTGCACGACGCTCAAATGCGTATTTCACCGTCGCATCGCACTCCAATCTCTCCACGGAGGCCATTTTGTTGTAAACACAAGTTGATGGAGTCAGCGAATATCCTGGATTCTGATATTGAAGTTAGAATAAAAAAAAGATCACTTTCAGGACCGCAAACGCAATGCGACGGTTTCGTCACGATTATTCCGTCGCAGCTTCACAAAACCCACGGAGGATAAGATTTTTTCTCAAAGATCTTATATGCTGGAAATCGTCGCAAGTCAGAAAAGCTAAACTAGAACAAAAAGTCAAAAAATTATTTTTCCAAGTTGTTATGCGATTGCGACGGTTTCGTCGCGATTTTTCTATCGCAAATCTGCTAAAATCTTCCAAAAAAGTGTATTTTCAAAAATTGTTATGTTTTTCCAACCACTGTGATGTCGTCATTTCAAAAATACAGCCAGAAATCCGAAATTCCTATTTTAAATCGAGTTACGACCATGCGACGGTTCTGTCTTTGGCAATTCCGTCGCGATAGTGCTGATTCTCTTGAGAACATGCGATTTTGGAAAATTTTATGTTTTTCTGATTCCTTGTGTCAGTAGCTTTCCAAAAATGAGCAGAAAAACCTGTAAAATTGATTTTGAACGGAATTATGACCTTCCGACGGTTGCGCCGCGGATAATACGCCGCACCCCGTTTTTTCCACCCGAGTTATGAGCTCAGTTGTAAACCACAGAAGAACGGATGCTTTTGAAGCGCAATCACTCCAAAGGCATTTAGAGCCCTCTGAAAAAAGTAACGGTCCTCTTTTTGAACTGCACTGGGTTCAGTGTGCAGCAGATATGTCAGACTTTGTTACTGTAACTCTACAAAAAATTTGGACTCAAATGATTGCAATCTTGAATGAAAAATGGATCCTTGTTCGAGGTGTTCGTATAATCATGAACCGCTAAAAATTTGCATTAGGCGCAAAAACACTTTTAAGATTGACATCCATTTCCTCTTACGGATCATATACCGTTTTCGGCTGTGCTCTTTCGCGTGGTACCAACGGCTTTTTGAGTTTCTGTCAAAAAGTCCAGGAAGTTCCAAAATTTGGGGTGTTCGTATAATTATGAACCGCACTTTATTTCTAACGTACTTTGTTACTATCGACTACCACATTTTATTGATTAGAACATTCTCAGAATTTGCGCTTTTGAATTGAAATATTGAAGACTCGTAGGCTCCATATCTTACCATTGTTACCAGCGTTACCAGCGTTACCAGTGTTACTCTGTTACTATGTTACTAATGTTACCGCTTTTATTGCTTTTGAGTAGTGACATGAACACCAATGCAGTCTCATTCTACAACTTCTTTAGTTACACGAGTAACATGGTAACACTAGTAACTAGTAACAGGGTAACACTAGTAACTAGTAACACGGGTAACACTAGTAATGTATGGTCAAAGCCGTAAAGTCGAAAATTTTTAAAGGGTATTCAAAAAGATGATTTAGCGCTAGCACGTTTCTCAGCCGTTGACTTGAAACAGTAAAGGATTGGCACTATTAAAGGAAAATTATTTGGCCAACATAAACCAGCAGGTAGAAAAAATCAGGCGGCCATTTATTTGAGAAGCGGATTGGGGAGTACGGAAGACAAGCGGATGTATTTTAATTAGATATTTATCGTTGCCTCGCATCTAAAGCTGGTTTTCAATTCCGTATCTCAAATCCGAAAAGCGTCTTTTTTATTGAAGAATTGCGATATCTCGGGATTTTGATGGATTCGAGCTAGCCTTTTTGCCCACGTTTCGCCGATCGTATCGAGTCTCAACAGTTGAAGCTTCGACGGCAACCTATGATGTAACGAGCATAGGATTTAATATTTACAGAAACTTCAAAAGTAATATGCTGCTTACGTAAACACCACCATAACGCCCCCTGCAAAACTCATCAGCTTGGGGTTGTTTCTTGCACAATTTCTGGTCCTCAAGCTAGTTTACAACTTTGTTTATTGGTTTCCGAAAAGTAGCGAGTACGATGAATCCATCTCAGCTTCTGATGGCCACACATTCATCGATGGGAATATAATGTAAAAAGTAAAAGTAAATATAATGTATAAAGTAAAACTTGGGTAGGGACTGTACTGTACTGTAAGTACTTTCATAGTACTCCTGTTCTCGCGCAGTTATCACGTAGGCTGATAAATAAGTGCGGTCGTTTTGACAAATAGTAAAATTGATGCAGCCGAATTGTTGTTCGAAATTATGGCATCATTGACAAGAGTAATTCCAAGAGAATGTCATTTGTGAAGCAAATACCTTTTTTTACAGGAAGTGGTCAGGAAAACGGGATCCACATTACCTGATTTTTTTCGTGCTTCAAAAATCAAAATGAAGTTGGTGAAGCTTTGGCATGCACACATACATATGTTTTGATGTTTTCTACCATCTTAATGGCCATATGTGGTGAAATTCAAGCAATCTGGGCTACCCAGGAATCTTCACTGGTCACACAAATTCACACAATTGCAGGTGTATTGATTTCCTAGAGGGCTGGTTGTATATAAGGGCGTAATTGCCTTTTATCAAAACTAAAAATTCCTGAAAAGGTTGACATGTTATTGAAATGGATCTGAAAAATTGTATTAAAATTTAGAGTTGCCTCTCAACAAAAAATTTAGCCTAACAGCTAATCAAACTGCATCAAATTGTCTTAGATATTCGTATATGTCCATGTCAAAACGATATCATTTACTAACCAGCGTAATAATTACTCGCTATTCAATGACTTTGTAGCTAATCAAATTTGCTATGCTTTTCCAAATTTGGAATTGCTTTCTAAAGGAAAATTTCTTCCGAGACGAAATGAGAACCTGGGCAGGTGGCAAAAACAACATTTACATGCAACCAAAGAAGGTATTTTTCTCAAAATGCTGCTCCAGTCAACAGCTGAAAAAAAATTGTTTCAGAGAGGGGTTTTTTAAGTAACTTGAAGGCATTGTTAAATGTAGAAGGATTCATTTCTAAAAAACGGCGAATGCTTGTTAACAAGAAATTCTGTAGTTGCGGTTTTGTTTTGGAAACAAAGGCAATTCAAAATTACCATTTAGAATGACATTTCTCTGAGCTTCTGCAATGTTTTTAGGTCTGAGTATTCGTTGATGGTGTAAAGATATGTGTCTTCTAAATTTTCTATATTCTGACAATGCAGTCGAAAAGTAGCGTCGCTTTAGGTCGTGTTCCAGGAGAAAAAGAGAATGAAAAGAATAAATGTCGTTTTGCTATGCTACTTTAAAGGTTATAAAAAAAACTTTTTACAATAGTTGGAAGAGGAAGTGACGCAGTTGAGTGAGCCGACAACAACTTCGGACAATTTAGAGATTTGCAAGGAAGAATCGATGCTGTGTCCCCGATGATCGGAGATAAGTACGGGCCGGCAAGATCTACACATCGTAAACGTACCCTCGCGTTCACAGAAAAGAAAGCATTCTCTGACTGATGTTCATGGTTTAGCTCGCAGTCTTATGATTTGGCAAGGATGAGGCTTCTTGCAAGAAATTATGATTGCAGCATCGGTGCAATTGATGAAGAATAAAATACTACCTCATTTAGTAAGTTAAACGCTCTTTTGTCTTTGAATCTGGGCATGATAAGATGTTAGTAGAATAGTTGTGTCAGTAGTTTGTGCCTTCAGATTCTTTGGCGGAGATTTTATTGACTTTACGTTTCGACGATGCCGTCGTCATCAGAGGTCTGAAAACGGATTGTAGGCTCTTTAACTTGCTCACCACACCTTCAAGGGCCTCCTCTCACTCTGTCAGTCTAGACCTACTCTGAGACTCGCAGCATGAGATCCTCAAGGCCACGAAACGAACGAACCTCGACTCCACAGGCTAGCAACAAGCGCGCACATTTGGTCGTAACGGACGTCACTGAGTGTCACAATGAGCCAAGTACTTTTATGTGCAACACTAAGGGACCCGTCATACTTCGCCGAAAAAAGCCCAAAGAAGCCCAAAAAAGCCCAAAAAAGCCCGAAAAGCCCAAAAAAGCCCAAAAAGCCCGAAAAGCCCAAAAAAGCCCAAAAAGCCCAAAAAAGCCCGAAAAGCCCAAAAAGGCCCAAAAGCGCCACAAAGAGCCGGAACACTTCTCGCACGTTTTGGCGCTAAGGCATGTGTGTTGACCTCGCAATCGAGCTTTTTTGTCATTTTCTGTCGTCCGCATGATAAGATAATGTCGGAATTCTACCAAAAGTTCGTTTCTACATTCCTGCTCTTTCTGGCGCTTTCGGGCTTTTTGGGCTTTTTTGGGCTTTTTCGGGCTTTTTTGGGCTTTTTTGGGCGAAGTGTGACGGGTCCCTAAGCCCACATAATGATATGAATGGTACTACTCAGTACTGATAGACAAGCACCCATTTTTGACATTCATCTTTGGATTTCTGACGGCAATCCATGCGGCTTCAAATAGTTTCCTGGCGCAAATCTCCGTCTCGTATGTCAGTACCTGCCTTTGACTCCGTAATCATTTCCGCAGTGCTCCTCTACCTTGTGCCGTCCCAACCGTGCTATTGGAGTCTCTCGTCTTTAAGGAGATTGTGCAAAGACAGGTGTGGTCTACGAACTAGAATGTCTCAGCTGCCAAGACCGCTATATTGGAGAAACGGGCAGAAGTCTAGGTGTACTCTTGAAAGAACATTTGACGAATAAAAGTGGAGGGACTCCGAGAGCACCGTTGGGACGGCACAAGATAGAGGCGCACTGCGGACACTGCGCACTGCACATGCTGACATACGAGACTGAGATTTGCGCCAGGAAACTATTTGAAGCAGCATGGATTACCGTCAGAAATCCAAAGATGAATGTCAAAAATGAGTGCTTGTCTATCGGTACTGACTAGTACCATTCATATCATTATGTGAGCTTGGTGTTGCACATAAAAGTACTTGGCTCATTGGGTGACACTCAGTGACGTCCGTTACGACCAAATGTGCGCGCTTGTTGATAGCCTGTGGAGTTGGAGTGTTCGTTTCGTGGTCTTGAGGATCTCATGCTGCGAGTCTTAGGGTGCCTTCACACCGCGCCGGCGATTCGTGGGTGGGTTCTTCCAACTTTGACAATGGCTCACATTCACTTCAGACAAGACAGATAGCAAAAGTGAAATTTGAGCACCGATAGGATGTGCGGCAGCAGAACAGTGATCACAAATGCAATATGTAATATCGAACTACACACTAGCGGTAACAGAAGAAAAGGCGTGGAAAATGAAAATCGTAGGCAGGAGCAATCAAAGTAGTAAGATTCTTATGATTCTGATGACTTTGCGCCTCTATAACAATAGCGGCCAGCGGCGGCTACGGGCTGCTATGGGCTGCTGGCAGCTGCTACGGGCTGCTGGCGGCTGCTGGCGGCTGCTACGGGCTGCTAGCGGCGGCTGCCGGCGCGGTATGAAGGCACCCTTAGGCCCCGGCCAGACTTCACGCGACTTAATCGTCGCGACTGAATCGCCAAGATTTCCATTCATTTTCATTTTACATTCAAAAATTTTGGTCTGGGAAAGTATCACAACCGAATGCAAGTTGATCGGCATGGAATGTTGTTGTAACAGTTGTCTCGTCGCGATTCAGTCGCGACGATCAAATCGCCTGAAGTCTGCCCGGGGCCTTAGACTACGTCTAGACTGACAGAGTGGAAGGAGGAGCTTGAAGGTATGGTGAGTAAGTCAGAGAACCTAAAATCCGTTTTCAGACCTCTGATGACGACGACATTGTCGAAACCTAAGGTCATTGAAATCTCCACCACAGAATCTGAAGGCACAAACTATGTACAGACACAAATATTTGATACCATCGAAATTCGATGGATTTACACCGGTTACAAGGGTCTTCGCAAAAAAAAAAACAAGATTCGAAGCATGGAATGGTAATTACAAGCAATTTAGATCGTATCTTATCCAGCTTTCGCTTCTTCGCAGCAGCTGATTCAGTCTCTGGAGCCCTTCTCCCATAAACATTCAAAGAATTATCGATGTCAATAGTGGTTGACAACTATTGAAGTTCCTACCAGGGCCCGGCGCGGGTGGCGCTTTCACAAGTTGGATATCGTTTTTGGCCCGAAAAAGCAAAGGGGAAGTCGTATTTTGGGGTCCGGGGCGGAGTCCCGGACCCCAAAATACGACTTCCCCTTTGTTTACCGATAAACAATGCACATATCATTCTTTATTCATCATTCCTTGTTGATGCTACTGTCCTATGAACTTAGATTCCAGCAATGTGAAGATTCTGTGCTCCGATCGCTAGCCTGCTAGCAGGGGGGGGGGAATTCAAATCGCAATTCTTGTTTCTTGTAAGAGGAAAATAACAAAATAGGCTCGTTTTCAATGCACAAGTAACGATATGGCACCAAATTTGCTGTGTATTTGGAGGACCATAAGCACAAAAAAAATCTGAAGAATTATGAGAAACTTATGTGAATTTAAAAAATGGTAAGTGTTTTTCGAAATTAGGTGGCTCCCGCGCCACCTGGGAGCCACCTGGGGTGGCTCCCTGCTTCCCTTCACATAATTTCCCGGATTTCTTTACATAAATGTGGACTAGGTCGAGAGCATTACTATAGGTTCAAATCCGCTTCCAAAACCACCAAGGCACCGCTTCGATACAGCCCCAAATAGGGTTCACAGCGTTATGATCGGCCTCGGAAAGCGCGCTCCAATCGCAATCGGTTATTGTAAATTGTAAAGTTTGGCAGCTGACTAATAAATGAGTAGTATCTTAGATATATAAACGTCAAAGTTTGTGCAAATCTTACCCTAGTTTTTTTTATAGATTCCTTTGCCGATAAACCCATTGAGCTGAAACCTTGATGACCCGGGCTGGACCAGGAAAGCCAGGTAGTACTACTATAATAAGCGCTGAGGCCGCCCAACTTATTATTTGTGTATATCTGTTTGTAGGGACTTACGGGGTCAAAAATAGGGTCAAAGGGGAAGTCGCAAGAAGTTTTGGCTTCAAAGGGGATATCGTTTTCAGAATTCTGAAATACCACCTCCTGCCGGGCTCTGGTTCCTACTTCTATTCCTTTCTATAAAATAAAGTAAACAGCCCAAAATCTGGTTTGTTGGCGCGGCAATATCTGAATGCTAAAGAATCTTGGTAATATTTCCGACGGCCTCCCGAAATTTCGTAATGTTAGGTCGTTCCGAAAGTAATGTCGCTTTTTTCAAATGAACGCCACATTTCATGGAATCAAGATTTTTGAGAGGTCTTAGAAGCTTTCGATGCAACATTTCATCCTCTTTCTAACGGTTACAATTGCATTGCATAACATCCAATGATCTCTCGAAAAATTACCAAAATTTGCGATTCATGCTTTTTGCCATATTCAAGTTCGACTATTTTTCTAAATTTTTGTACCAATTCTCCGAAGAAGTACAAGTGACGGGTAGATAGGGCAAACCCTACAGGACACAAAATAATTTTTTTCTTTTCCTTAGCTTGCTTCTTAGAGTTTCTGGAACCAATTTTTCAATGCCATCAAATTCCATATTTGATCAACTTAAACCTCACAGAACAACAACCGGCAAGCAACTCGTGTGTCATTCGACGCAGCTTTTTCTCCTCTTTTTACCTCTTGTTTTTTGTTTCTGATTCATCAAGTTTTCCGGGATAAAATTATCTTGATTCAGGTTTTCCAGGGCGCCCCAGGCTGTATCCGAAATTTTCGAAAGTTTCTAATCTGAAGCGGTGAATGCTCATTTGGTTTGTGAAAATTAGTGTCAAACCATAATCCATCTTTGTTAGTTCCAAAATCCGAGAACTGATTGGTGTTTGATGCATTTGTGTCTTAGACGAGTCCGCTAAAATTCGGTGGTTCCATCAAAAAATCTATACAAAGAGGATGACGAGATTCAAAAAAAAAGAAAAAAGTTGTGCTTTTTCCTGTAGGGTTTGCTCTATCCATCCATTACTTGGACTCCTTCCGAGGGTTGTTATAAAATTTTAGAAAAATTGTGAAATTTGGCCATCTCAAAAAGCATAGCTCGCAGATTTTGACTCTTTTCTGGAAGCTCATTGATTGTATTGCAACAGCTTCATAACCGTTAGAAAGAGAATGAAATGCTGCATCAAATGCTGCCGGAACCTCTTACACATCTTTATTCCACGAGATGTGGCGTACGTTTGAAAAAAGCGACATTACTTTCGGAACGACCTAATATATAATATTAGGTACAAAATCTCCACATGTCGGGGTTCTTTCCAGTGCTAGTTAGGGTGGCAGTTGTTGACAAGTTGCAGTAGTATTTTCTTTTGGGAAAATTATGATCTTTTGAATTCCAAAAGCTTTGTCGCGTTTTTGGCCATATTTTTGGCCCCGGGAACCTTACGTGAGATAATCCGATGAAAACTCTCAAATGAAGTCAGATTAGACTTTCCTCACTTCGCAAGCGCATTATGGCATGGAAGAAGGACAACTTTTCTCTTAATGTTTATTAACCATTTTTGGCTTAGCAACGACAATCAAATCTCCTTCTTTAGCAGCTTTTCTCGCACTTCTCATTCACATCTGTAAAGGCGATGTCATAATCCGCATTAAACACGACTATGGGATTTGCTCATGGTTTATTACTACATCTAAGGATCACAAGTTTTCAATTCTAGATCAGCAGTTCTAGATCAGTGGCTACAAATTTCATATAGAACTAACGGTCGCTAAGCTCGTCATCATCAACGAACCCGCTACTTGCACGGTCACCTTGAGCGTCCTCCAAAAGTCGCTTCTGAAGTTCAGAAAAGGGGACTTAGTTGGAAACAAAGCCCCGGGACTGTCTTGCGACTCACCTTCTCCTCATCAGAGTATTCCTCACTTTTTTGAGTGTCAGAATCTTCTTCCGTGACTTGCATCATTGATGCGCAAGCGATCGCATTTAGGAACACGAGCAGCCTAGAAAATGAAATATTCTAGGGTCCTGAAGGGTACTACGTAATTTTACCTCAGATAAGCATAGATTGATGGCATAGTGAAAGGATGATGCCCGTAGCCATTTTCTCCACACTGTGACGACTGCAAATACAATACATACAGAATGCGTAGAAATCCATGAAATAGTAGATTTGACAGTACATAGTGTTCCTGCGTCGCCAACAACATTTGCGCGTAAACAGCGGCAAGATGCGCTCCATGGTTCATTTTCACGAACAAATTGCATAACTTCACAATTTTACGCGCAAATGTTGTCATCACCGCTAGGACGACACTATGTTGACCGTTCAGAGAGGACAGAATAAGCTACCTGGTAGGTTTTGAGTTTGGTGGATCCAAAACGAGTTGCCGCGAATGCTTGAGCAGAATAAATTTGCTCACTGCGCTCTACCTGCATACATGAAGTTTTTGGCTTTACTTTAGATAATGGTAAAGTCCTCACCTCAAAATTTGGTTTGGCTACAGCTCTTTCATCACGTTCGCTCCCTTTTGGATAGGCGAACTCAACTCGAAAGCAAGGACGACGCCGAGCATCAGTAGTTTTGCATGTAGAGCGACGGCCATTACGACGATGTGTGTCTGCATAAATTTTACTTTGCTTTTGATTCTTTGGACTAGGACAACTTACCGTTTCCAGCACCAGGCGCGGGATAGATGCATTTCACGGTCCCACTATCAGCATTTACTGCATGCACGGAACCTTCTCGAAGTTCAAGCAGGAGGTTAGCGGGAAGCAATTCACTCAGTTCATCAAGCGAGATGAAAGCACAAGATGCTGCCTGAAAGGAACCAAGATAAAATATTGATAAATACCGCTCTAGAAGGAAACTCTGCCAATGCTTGTTTGCGATGTTGCGAGAGCACAAAAGCTACGATACACACTTTGCCGACATTTCTTATTGCGAAACTGCTGCTACGCAAGCAATCTACTACCTCTTCAATAAGATTGTCCTTGTTTTCGTCCATATTTACCATGAGCGAATACGACTTGACAGGCTCAGCTCTGATGTAAATTCTGCTCACCAGTCCATTCGCCACAGCTTCGGCAAACGAATCAACTCTGCTGAAACAAAACACTAATTAAAAATATCATACATCTATATTGATTGCGAGTGTATCAAAATGGGGCGATATGTATCTCGCACCAGGCTTTTCGATATGCTCCAAAAATGCATTTGTCCTTATAAGGGGCCGGGCACAGATCGTGCGATTTCATCGCCTCGCGATTCTATCCCCAGGGTAAAGGGCCGGGTATATTTTACGTGATCTCATTTGCGATGCGATTTGGCAATTTGCCAGAAGTCTTCAGGTCCAGACTAGCAAACTGGACCTGCATAGTGTGTATAACTTATGTGCATTGATAAAATGCCCTCTTCTGTACATTCAAAATGTCAAATTGCCAAATCGCGTCGCGACTGAAATCGCGTGAAGTATGCGCGGCCCTTAACTGTTACAAGTTCACTGCATGCTGAACATCTTGCGTATCAATTGCGAAAATTTCGGGATTACTCGCGTCGGAAAACTATCAGGAACGAAATGCAAGATGATCGACATGCAATAACTTCGTAACAGTTGTCTTGGTCGGGAGAATCGCGAGACGATGAAATCGCGTCATGTATGCTCGGCTCCTAGCTAGATTTTCCTAGGTACTGTATCCAATTTTCTAGACGCTGTTTCTCATGGAAAAAAAGCACCTTAGGATAGCAGCTTTGATGCTAAAGGGGTAAAGCCTCCAATGTTCTCGATTGGAGCTCCCACCAAAAAAAAACAAGGGAATTATCACCCAGCTGCCGCATTTCGTCTTGTCACAGCTTGGTTTTGTGAGCGATTATGCAATTGATGCGGTAGCACGAGTTTTGACATTTTAAATCCTCACTCAGCTTAGCATCTTACAATTAGTGTAGTCGACGAAACCAAATATCATGCTTGTTAGCATGAGAATGAAAATTCTCTGTCTTTGCAGCCTTCCGTAGCTTGCAGAGCACTCACAATGAAGGATGTACATGACCGCTTTGGTCACCTTCTTTGATGGAATGATTTGCGTCGCCTGCATCAAGTATCAGAACATCAGGAAAACCTATCACTAACAAGTGAGTTTCATTCTTTGTGAAGTGAGAGAAAGGAGCAGTAGGCTCTTAACAGTTTGATGAAGGTCGAAAAGTTTGGTAGGTTTTCGAAATACGTATTAATCGGCTGCCAAAGAAATACGAAAGAAGTTCAGACTCATTTTGTTCATTTATTTCAACAGGTTAGTCTAGTCCTTATTGAGATACTGTGAAGCAGAGATGAAATCTAATCTGGCGGTTTGGTAAAGACGACTGCCGAAAAGAGCAACTTTCGACATACAGCCCGAAAATTCTAGATACTCAACGATTTAGATCCCCTAGATCAGTTCAGTTATGCGGGCAGAGAAACAAACTGTAATGGATCTGCAATTTTATTGCGCTCGATCCTTTCCATCAAGTGAGATTGCATTTCATTCATTTAAGGTAAAAATCTATGCAAGGGGAACTAACCTCCTTGGAATTTTTCCGTATAGGAACGAAGCAATAAAACAGACAGTTTCTTCAATTTCTATGAACATCTGAAAACAAGTAGCAGTAATAATTGCAGGCCAATTTGCTCGTTAAAGCAGTTGACAAGGGTAGCGATCGCTTCCTTGGTTTCAGCCAACGTTATAATGCTTCATGAGGAAGCCTTGGAAGCTAGCTCCTTGAAGTGGGATGGCACGAAGAATCCCACCTTGAACAATGGTGCTATACGGCTAACTTCTATGAAAAAAACTAACAGAATGCTTGAACCTACCGCACTGAGCTTTATATGTAACATGTGTTGAGTGTTTATCGCACTCGCAGAGCAGAGCTTTCATCCTAGTCATTCCTTCAATTCTAAAGTGGTTGTGTGGCTGAAATCTCCAAGAATTTTTATAGATTGTTCGGATTATGCAATCATGTCTTCTTCCCCTGAGTTCGTGACACTTTTTGTTTATCTATTCTACTTATCTACCTATTTCTATTTCAAATTATAGCTTACTAGTTAAGCTATTAGTCCACAACAAAAATTATATTACGGCAGAATGCATGCTGTTCGAAAAAGCCGATATTGCTTTACAAGAGCTAGTCCTTATTTTGGAGAAATTTCGGTACCCTTGGTCTCATCACTTCAAAATTGACGTCTTCTAGGACGCATAAATTGGCGTTTTGCGATTTTGCATTTTCCGCATTTCATCCAAATTCCATCAAAATTATTTTATGAATAGGCGAAGATGACAGTAGCAAGCAAGACTGATATGCTGACATAACTGCGGACACCTATCTATTAACGCCTTAGCCATTGAATAGTTTTTTTATGGCAGATGGCTAATAGAGGAGAGATGGCCTTTTTTCGCTTTTTAGAATTATATAGCATGGAAAATTTTCGAATCGAATGAAAACATCCACATACAGGGTGTCCCAAAAAATGTGAACACTGTTTGATCATTAATAACTCCGTTGCTTTTAAGTCTTTCGCCGAGCTTGAAGCACCATTCTGTAGAGCGAGGTTCATCTTAGATTTGCGGCATGGAGCGAATCACCGATTGCTTTTCATTACTGTAGGATTACGATATGAACTTCTGGCATGTGGATCTATTGTGAAATATGCCATTTGACAAATTTTTTTTCGAAAAATCTGGAAAATCGTGTACTACGGGTTTCGCGCACGCTGATTCCATAACGCACCTTTTTACGAGTGTTTTTAGCTTTTTTGATAGTGTAATCACATTTTTTACAAATGCTGGAAATTCGGTTATTAAGGTTTACCTGGGATAACCTTGAAAGGAAGCGTCACAGTGAAGTGGAAATTTCATATTCGAACTCAGCGGCTTCCATTACCCATGTATAAAAGTTTTTGGCCCGGTTAGTTTTGTTACGAGGCAGAATATGGCTTTCAACGGCTTAAAATCCTTGTCAAAGTTCTTACCGTAATCCTACAGTAATGAAGAGGGATCGACGACTCGCTCCATACTGTAGATCTAAGTTAGGCCTCACTCTATAGAATGGTGCCTCAAGCTCGGCGGAAGACATAAAATCAAGGGAGTTATTAACTATCAAACAGTGTTCACATTTTTTTGGGAGACTCTGTATATTGTAAAATCGCGTTTTATCCTTGATCTATTGGCTAAAACCCGTTACTAAAGTAATATTAATGGATAGAAAAGGCACAAACAATCATTCTATGAGAAAGTAAGACGCTCGGCCTGTCGATTGACGTTAGTTCTGCGAAAACACTTCAGAAGCAACTGAAGATGTTAATGGGGCTTATATCTCATTCAAGTGATTCAAAGTCCATGAATTTTCAAGCTATGCTTGATTGTTTCAGATTTGTCTCCTCGCAGTCCAGTAGAAGTTGTTTGTGCGAAGCTGAACATTCTCATAGAGTCGCCATGGTAGCGTGGTTGCAATCAGAGTTTCATTGTCGCCGAAGTCCTTCATCCGCTTCTCAGCATTCGCAGAGATCTCTCTTGCCAATCATAGTCAACGACAACAACAGAGACATTGTTCGTATGATGCCCTGTATGTCTTGTAGCCTAGATCAAGTTTAACATGGTAAAAATTTCCAAAATTCCTCAATTTTTGCCCTTTCCTCTAATCATTTTTTCATCTGTTTTCATCATCAAACTAGTTATTTAGTTTGCTCCATCATTCCTGCATCGAAAGCTTATTATGTACCTATGTCCAAAGCAAGAATCGCTGCGTATACATTTTACGTTACAATTGAGCTCCTAACTCTTGGGTAAAAAACGGATTGCTATAAATTTTTTCTTCGCTGCGTTTTTATCGTAAAAAACCGTCGGCTTACCATAATTTTTTTGAAGCAAATTTTGAACTGAAAACATCATTGGACTACTACGAATCTGGAGGTTTAGAATTTAGGTTGGATTTTCAAAAGTCTTTTGTTTAACCTATCGCGACGTATCTGTCGCAACAAAACCGTCGCACGGCGCTAAATTCCTTGGCAATAAGTTTCACGGATCTAAAAATACATTTTTGAATTCTTGACAAGTTTCCGACTCAGAAGGATGCATGTTTGAAAATTTTATTATTTTACTCTACATATAATAGATAACATTATCATATAACAAGATTACCAAACTGAACCAAATATTGTAAAAATCATAGCTTCTTGTTCGGACCAGGGCCCGGCACGAGGTGGGCAAATGGGGTTTTCCAAAACGAATTTCCCTTTGATCCCAATAAATTTTACGAATACCTCCTTGAGCCCAAAAATGACGTTTTGTGCTTGTGCGACGAGATTACCGGCCACACTTCGCCTAAAAGCGCTCAAAAGCGCCCAAATTGCTCAAATTCCTCAAATTACTTCTCAGCTGTATCAAGATAGGAAATAGGAAGAAAAATAAGCAAGAAAAATGATTGAGTAATGAGAAAATATCAAAGAAACGCAGTCATAGGAATGAGAGACGCCGTTCCCGCGCGTATCGATTGACTGGGGCGCGCTTTCCATCTTAAAAAGCTAGGCTGCTGATGCGATTTTGGGCTCTAACAAGGACAAGTGGAGGAGTTTTGGAACCAAAATTTCACCATATAGTAAACTTTAGGTGTACAACAGATTTATGTAAAAATTTTGAAAAAATTATGTGAATTGAGAGTTTTGCCGACCTCAGGTGGGAATTAGGTCGGCAAATGCCGACCTAATTTGGAAATTAGTTAAGCACGCTCTTCATTCACATAAGTTTTTCATAATATTTCATACTTTATTACTTAGTCCTACTGCGCATATACACACCGAATCCCGCGCGATTTCGTTACCTCTGCGTTGCAAACGAGCCATTTTTCCATTTCTTTGGTAGCGCAAAATTTTCAGAAAAAAGTTTGCCACAACCTTCAGTCACATAATTTTTCAATGAAACTCTTCAGTTAAGCCCTGAAAGCGCGTGTGTATTTACTTACCAAGTTTCATACCATATCGTTCATCTGCGCGTTTGAACGAGCCGTTTGAATTCACATCTTCATTTACCAGTTTTGCGAAATTCTCGGAAAAAATGCTAATTACTCGTTCCGTTCACATAAGTTTTTCATACCCTATTTTCCGGCGTATAAGCCGCATTGATTTTCGTCGCGCGCGGGCTGTTGCGAGATGATGGCTGCGATGTGCGAAGCCGCGCAAGCAGCCAACTACCACCTATTTTACCTAGTAGCCTGATTGCAACTTACTGCTTTCGCTCTTTCTTGTGGAAGCATTGAAAGCAGCATTAAAACATCAACTTCATCATCAACAGTCATTGAAATCAAATAAACTAGCAGCAGCTTTAACCTCAGTAACATATCTAAAAACAAGAAATACGGTCAACTCCATTGTATCCTTGAGGAAAAAACACAACCCAGCACCCCAAAATCGTCCGAATCTCTGTAAAGAATAAAGAAATATCTGAAAACGTGAACATGCGCAATGAAAAGCAGTCACAAAATGCAGCGAGTTTTCAGTTTGTTAGATCAAAACTTTCTTTTCGAAGGCTCTTTCGCCCCATTGTTCGCTGCGGCGGGTGCGGCTTATATAAGGTGCGGCTTATAAACCGGAAAATAGGGTAATTTTTCATACTGAGTTTCCACTAGCCTCTCTCCGTACGCATACAAAATTTGGTGTCATATCGTTACACATACATTGAGAACTAGTCATGTATGCTGTTACAAATAGCATCGCTTGGGCGACGTCGCGCGTGCGGCAATTGGCGACGGCGCGGTTTGACGCGCGCGAACTCCAGTGTTCGCCTGTTGAGGCACATAACATATCAAGATAAGTAGCGAGCATGAACTACCAATTTTTTTCTGGGGCTCCGCCCCCGGACCCCGCAAAAACGATTTCCCCTTTGCTTTTTGGCCCCAAAACGATTTCCAGCTTGTCATTTGCCGACCTCGTGCCGGGCCCTGGTTCGGACTTTCGATAGGCGAGAGTTCCAATCAGAGTACTTCACAAATCAAAAGCTAAATCAAACCAAAATTTTACCAGACTTTCCAGTTATCTCAATGACCAAACAGTAAGAAAACGGTCCAATTGTTTTCCCTCCCCCAAATTGTGTCTCAGCAATCAATGATTTTTGCATTGAGCAATACCAGAAAACAGATAATTTATTCTCCTCAATAAAAGTTGAAAGACAACGGACAGAGATGGTGATGTCATGCGCTTTCCAAAATTCGATTTGTGAGACAATCTAGTGAAATCAAGCAACTATTACTTTCCAATTAATTTTACTGACGACGCGGTTTTGACAATACTAAGAGTAATTTGACTCAATGCACGCATCCAACCTCTTTCAATGTAAGATATGTAGCTGATTGTTTTTTCAATTTGTGGCAGTTCAATAATCAGCGTCCGAGTACAAAGTAAAAGAAACAAAAATGTATCTAAACAAAAGCGAATACAATGCATACTGGTTTTTTTCCACAATTTCTTGAATTGAAGTAAATCCATTATTTCCGATATCATCCGCCGGTTGTTTACATATGACGGCAACTGTATACGGAGTCACTAAAGCATGCAATAGAAGCACATTTGCGCTTGAGAAGAACGAGCAGCGACAACTTTCTAAGAATTTTTTGTCACTGCAAGGTTTGTGCTGAAAAAATTACAAATCAAAGTTATTTTCAGTGGTTTCGATCTGGTCAGATCCATGCTGTGATTACCTCAAGAGTTATCAAAATAAAGTATAAGTGTGTAATTGGCAGGCAAATTTGCTTATTGTTAGTAAATATTACCTCTTTTGCTTCACTCTAGTTAGAAAACAACGTTCAAAAGACTGTCAATTGCCTATATTCATAAAATTCAAAGGACCTTCGCAACCATACTGAGGGCATTTTCTGCTAATAGGTATTCACGAAGCATCTTTATATCAAATGTGAGTAGCTATGGATGCAGGGTTATACAGTAACCTATTATGTGCGATTGCACACAACGTGTACACTGTTCGTCAATTACTGGATCTCAGTCCTTTACGCATAGATCTTCCAAACCATATTTTACGGAATATTGTTATCATTTACTAAAATGATAGAAACAAATAATAAACACTAAAATAATGTACCAGAAAAGGGGGCGTCCCCTTAAAGGCAGTGTCCCGGCAGATTTTGCACCTCCACCTTTTGGCATGTTTTAGGCCTTTTCGCCACGTAGAATCCGAATTTGAGCTTTGAACGGGCTGAAAAGGCCAATTTTGGGGCGTTTTCCTAATACCAGAAAAGCAGCTTGGACGAGATTTTTTATGGAAAGTTAGGGGGGGTCCTCAGACGAAGATCCTGCCGCCTGTAATTCTTGCTTTGGATAGCATGCATCATGGGGAGAGCGCTCGTGGGGTCCCCCGCCGAACAGGCGGGGAAGGCCGTCCAAGCGCGCGCCAGTTGGGGTTGCGCGCGCAGGTTCAGGGACCATTTTCTCGGCCCAGGAGGAACATCACCCAGCAGGACTGCGCCTGGAGGTGATGGGGTGACCAGGAACCCCACCACACGTATATCCCCCAGGACCCGAATCTGCCGGGACACTGCCTTTAAAGCCAGAATTTTACGTGCAGTAGCACATATAGATTCCTTCAGTCGTAGGCTTAACGGTTAATGTAGGTGTCATGCAAAATTTTTACTGAGAAGATTAGCCGTGCTTATAATACAGGCAACACTTGTGAAAAAAATAGCTGTAAAGCAATCATCTTAAACTATGGCGCCCCATGGTAATTTTTTACGCGCAGGTATTGTGGGCAACGCAAAACTCTGTATTAGACGTCAATTACACATGCTTCAGAGCGCAAAAGACAAACGCAGGTTCTTCGTATACATTTTTGGCGTTCTAATTTTGGTAATCGAAGTTTCGGGAACACGCAACGGTCGGCTCTCGATTCCGGCCCACTTGATCCTCACGCGCGGTCAGCGTCAAACGACAGACTTTAAGTGCGGAAACGCTCTCGTTCTGAGTGTTTCTTTCAAAGGCAAATCGTCCATCCGCCGCGTACCAAGGTCGGTGGAATCTCAACATTTGCCCCTGCATCTTCTGTTCAGCATTGTAGACGTCAGTTCTAGGTCTTTGTTGAAATCTAGCACGCAGAAGCCCTTTTTATTTAGACACTTTTTCCATAAGACCTACAACAAATACATTCAAAACGAGAATTTTTTTTGCTACAAAATTCTCAGTTCGTCGTTGCTGAAATCGTACTGCTTTTTTAATTCAATTTCCAGTCTGTTGATGAAATTATCTCCGCGCAATTTTTGTTTTCCGACTCTTGCGCCATCTTCTTACTTATCTCTAACAAATTACATGTTTCACATCATACCTACACTCACAGTTTATTACGCCACCTGTCACATTAAAAAATAGGTTTTATTACACTTGAGAAAAGAATTCTGCATACCCTTTATCAATATTTCCTTAACATCATTATGAGGAGAGTTTTGGTCTGATTCGTACATATCATATTAGGAAATTCAATTTTCAAATTTTAAAAAAGAAATATGAAAAATGAGAAAGTTCCACAAGGTTCTAATGTTGCATTGAACCATGATTTCAGTGAAGGTGATAATTATGGTTCCCCTCATGTGCTCCAAGGGTGAGACTTTGCCGAAGTTCCTGGAATTTCAAAAGTGTAAACGAAAAAATTATATCAAGACATATTCCGATCTAAAATATTAGTCTGCATCAATACATAGTTGATTAAAGAGAACAGATGAAATCCAACATAAAACGTAATTTTCAATCGTGTACTTTTTAGAGTGAGTTGATCTACTGAACCCATCGCTCCTTGACATATGCTCTACAAATTTCTTCACTTCTCCATACATAAAAATCTGAATTGAATCTAAAAATTTGAATCTCGTCTAATCGTAGCGGAAACGCGATGCCTAGTTTCGAAAACATTCAAATTTATTGGGTCAGACGCACGAAATCCACCACTTCTGCCTGTAGTTCCGGCAGGAGAAAATCTTAAAAATTGTCAGGCTCGGGCGAGGGTGGTATACTCGGCTTTGTACAGTCGCATCGGTGGAATCCGGCCAAATTGCGGGATCTGCGAAATTTGCGCGACTTGGATTTACTTATAACTTCTCCAAAAACAACTTTATTTGGAATCTGCAAGAAGATTTGGCATCAGCTATACAGGGTGTCCCAAAAAAATGTGAACACTGTTTGATCGTTAATAACTCCGTTGCTTTTATGTTTTTCGCCGAGCTTGAAGCACCATTCTGTAGAGCGAGGTTCAACTTAGATTTGCGGCATGGAGCGAAGCACCGATCGCTCTTCATTACTGTAGGATTACGGTATGAACTTCTGGCATATGGATCTATCTGGAAATAAGATATTTGACAAAAATTTTTTCAAAAAGTCTGAAAAATCGTATACTAAGGGTTTCGCGCACGCTGATTCCATAACGCACCTTTTTACGAGTGTTTTTAGCTTTTTTGACGGTGTAATCACATTTTTGACAAATGCTGGAAATTCGGTTATTAAGGTTTACCTGGGATAACCTTAGAAGGAAGCATCACAGTGAAGTGGAAATTTCATATTCGAACTCAGCGGCTTCCATTACCCATTTATAAAAGTTTTTGGCCTGTTTGGTATTGTTCCGAGGCAGAATATGGTTTTCAACTGCTCAAAATCCTTGTCAAAGTTCCTACCGTAATCCTACAATGAAGGGTGATTGACGATGCGCTCCAAACTGTAGATCTAAGTTAATCCTCGCTCTATAGAATGGTGCCTCATGCTCGGCAGAAGACATAAATGCAAGGGAGTTATTAACGATCAAGCAGTGTTCACATTTTTTTGGGACACTCTGTATGTCTACCGTATCACCATGGACTACGGGCATAACATATACTATAAAATTCTTCTCATCAAGCTGAAGCCAAATCTTTCTGCGATTCCAAATAAATTTGTTTCAGAAGAAGTTATAAGTAAATCCCGCAAATCCCGCGAATCCCACTTTTTTGGCCGGATTCCATCGCTACAACTGTAATTAGCGTATCATATGGAAATGTGATCACTGTTTAATCGCTAATAACTCTCTTGCCATGTCCTTCGCCGAGCTTGAGATGCCATTCGTAGAGTGAGAATCAGCTTACGATTAGATATTAGATTTACAGTATAAACCGAATCATAGTCACTCCTTCTTTAGTGAGCAACCAGTAGGAACTTCGGAAAATTTTTGAGGAAATTGAAAGTTTTGCCTAACAAGATAAACCAAACAAGCCAGAAACTCTTACACTGGACTAATTAAAGTCGTTGATTCTGAATACAAAGTTGCACTTCACTGTAATGCTTCTTTTTGAGTCATTTCAGATTAAAGGTAGAGACTGTTTTTCCAATTTCCGTCAGAAGTGTGATTACGCCAATAGAAAACCCTAAACTGGTAAAAAGTTTTGTAGCTGCATAAATTTCTGAATTTCTTGGAATTTTTTTAAATTAAAAAACCTAGTCCACAATGGCGCAATATGCTGAAAGTTTGTATGCATTCCTACGGTAACGCAGAAGGATTGGAGATTCGTCATGCTGTAAATCTAAGCTGAACCCCGCTCTATAGACCTCTTCCTCCTCCCCGTTGAGGTTTCAACGCCTAACTTTGAAGTTTTTGAGAAAACGCACTCTTGATTCTATGTTGGTGATGTTAGATCAAATGTCTCAATTTCTCACAAGCATCAAGCTATGATGCATGATCTCTAGTGCTGACATTTTCAAGCATCTCATCTGTTTTGTTTCTGCCTCATATCACTCGATCACGAGGGCTGAAGGAATCTTTGCATATTTTTGCCGTCCATCTTTCTCATCTTTATTTCGCATGTGATTCACTGATGGTGTCGTTTGGAATCCGTTCGTCGTAAAATGTCAACAAATATCAGATGTTTCAACACCGACGCCTTTTCTCAGTCAGAAATTTTGGTAGTGGAAATATAGTTTTAGGCAAACGAGCCTACGTAATAATAACGCAATAGATTTCAAAGAGTGTATCTAACGTCCGACCAGATGCGTACAGGTTTTTTTGGGAACTCGTATCGTAGAACTTGTAGTTAGGAAAACAGCGTCTAATGTATGCACATTTCTATTCATAGCGGTGACGAAATGGTCGCTCGTCGTTTGCGATCCCGTTGTAGTCTTGTACATGAATTCTTTGCTGTGCGTTTACTGCTTCACAAACCGCAGTTGTAGTTAGTTTCACCATTTTAAATACTGTTATAATATTGATCTAATAATACATTTTTACGAAGTTATCTTCTAGCTGAAGGTACCCTCCTTACAAGCGTCGGCGGCGGCAGGGACCATGTCTACATCCATATTTCGGGTCCTTCCTCGTCTGCGGCCGGCTTGATTACCCAATTTTGAAAGAAAATTGAGCATGCTTTCTATCTTAGCATTCATTCATAATAGGTTGGTAGACAGATAGTAGTGTTCACAAAGTCATTCGCTGAATTTTTTCAGCGATTCACACCAAACAAAGGGAAAATGCAGAAATGTTGCTTATTTCGAGCAATTCATGTTGGACTTGGTATGCCTCTATCTGTGCATATACAGAGGTATAATTCCAACAGTATAAAACCATAATTGTAGAAGGAGCTAGGGCGGAGTCTGCCATTTTTGAGCTGTATTTTTTCTCGATTTCGATTCATGGAAAAAATCAATACTATCATGTATCTACTGTATGGCAACGAATGTGGAGCCTGTAGGATTTTTTCGGGGAAAATCGATTTCCAGGTTGAATGACTTACGATTTACTTATTAGATGGATTCTCCTATGGTCGTTTTTCACTTGTTTTGCTCTATCGAACAGCGCTCCCTGCTAGGAAAGCAAAAACAGTTAAGGCTTAAAAATGCAAGGAACTAGAAATGCACAACTTGAATTCTCAGAATTACAACAAAATATGAACAATTAATCTTATTGTTAGATAGGTCAAAGGACTCTAAGATTTATGTGCAATAAATAGGGTAGTTTCCAATACTCCTTGCTTCTTTTTTTCCCAAAGCAATCGAAAGGGTTATGTTTATAGTCAGCACTTGATTAACACCTGAAGTGTTGCTCGGTTACGAAAAATATGCTAGACGGAGCAGTATCCACATTTTATGAGGAACGACTCAGCATTGCTTTTGGAAACCACTCGGCTCTGAAAACGACATAGGGAAAGGGTTAAGCTCAGCTGATTAGAAAAATTGAGTGCAATCACAAAGTTTTTGGATTCTTTGCATAAATCTTCTAGAGAAGTCCCTGAAAGGTTGAAAACTGAAGTTATTTCTGTTTAGTCGCTCCTTTTTGGGCAGATGTTTCTCATTTTGAATGCAAATTATAATTGACCACTGAAATTGAATGACGCAAAGGATGCTCGATGATTGTTGTACCCTTTTGATTGCAATATTATACCCACTACCTATGCAGAATTCTGAAATACATATGGTTTAACGTATGGTCTTTTGAGCTATGAAATGCTGGTGGATTGTTTCTTGTCAAAACAGGGACCAAACCAAAAAATGATGCCGCCCCAGAAACGGCTCAAGTTTTAAGACCTTTTCGTTGTGCAGAGTAACAGTGATCGGGTGATATAGTAGAGTTAAAGCAGCTTTGAGTTATACCTTTGTGTTCAACTATTCTGAAAGGTGATCGTATTTGCAGGTCAAAGTAAGAAAGTTTTTCTGCATTGAAGAAACTGCTTTCGGATAGTCACAACAATAGTGCTAATATTTCAACGGCAGATTATCTGAAAGTCAAATCTTGAGTACTAGTATAGTAAATTTTGTGTAATATTTTGCTAAAACGTTGATAACTTCATGAAAGTTGTAATGGACTTATCTTTGTTCTGTAAAAAATTCACTTTTTGTCACAAAAGTTCGATATCATTTTCATATAGCAAGTGAGATAAGCTAGTAGTTACGGAATATGAATTTTTGTCTCCTCACCCCCCCCCCCCCTCTCCACTTCTCATTTCTGCTTTGGTTATCACGGTCTATCGACTACAAGATAAATAGCAATTTGTGAATTTGTCTTTCAACTTTTTATCTCTATTATTTGTCCTTTTAGCGTCCTCATGTCCCGAAGTATCTATGTAACTGTGGCACAAAACTTTAGAAAGTTTTGCTCTTTAGATTAAAGCTACAAGATTATTCAGCTATTTCATTTTTTCGCAAAAATTACAACAGTTACATAGCGGACGATTTAAGGATAGCACAATTATGCTAAAGCTTGGCGCTGGAGTAGAAAAACTCCGCATCTACCGTAACTAGATTTAGCAAATGCACTGAACTCCAGTAACCGTTTTTGACCTTGGACTCCCATCTGCATTTGAATTAGAACACGTTTTTTTACAAAAGGTAATTTATCAGTAGTTGGCCCCAAAACGACCTGAACGTTTTTTTTTTGGAGTAAAGCGGCGACGTCTTTGAGAAATTAGGACTCCCATACCTTGACATTTATTTGCAGTTCGAGAATATTTTTCTTTTCTTGAGCATCCTTGACTCAATTTCGGCTCAAACGTTTTGTAAGTCCATTCTTTGACAGCAGTCGAAATTCTACATACTCAACGCCGACTGCTCCTGTTAGATACTTCAATCAAAACAAATGTTCCAGTTAAAGGCGAAAAATTACATTTTTCCTTAGCCTACAAATTCAGTAATCTGCAGCGTAGCTTTGTGTTGTTTTATTATTGTACAAATAATAGGTTGGCTAAAAAATAATTTCTTTTTTTCGTTGTTTATCAACGTATCTCAAGAGAAAGTTAGACAAAGCCTCTACTGTCATATTTCCTCAGAATTTTTTCTACCTATAATGGATATTATTCCTTAGTAAGGCTAAATATCCAAAAGCTCAGTTCTTTGAGCTTCTGAGTTTCGTTTTTATGCTGTGGTGAATGTAGAGATGAGTGATTTGTTATTTGGATACGTTCATGTATTCTCTATTTGGCGAATAGCAATACAATTTCTAATCTGCCATTCTGAAATTCTTCGATTGAAAAAACGAAATTTTTTCACATCTGCGCACAATGATCAAATAAGACTTATCACTTTTTGAGCCTTTCTTTATAAGGAAATATGTTCTTAGCAAACAGTTTTAGACATTCTAAATGAAGTGCTCTTTCCAGTGAAACCGAACACAGGGCATAAAATTCGTGCGCTGCATTTGTAAGACCCGCAAAATTGACCGAGATTATTTATTTTCCAGATTAATAAGATGTTATATCCACATGGTGCAAGAGAAAATTTATAATATATGTGAATCGCTTGAGATTCCAAAGCTTAACAAGTTATATCGGATCCAAACCACTCAAAAAATGGATTAATAAAAAAGCAGTTGTCTTGCTTGTCCTCTTTTGTTTGAACCTCAACATGACTTGAAGTTTACCTTCTTACTCCATACGAGGTTTGGTGTAAAAGTACGTATATGCTTCTAAACACCATTTAAACTGATTAATTCGATAAACAGTTGCGAAAATATCATCATATTACAACAATCCAGTATTTTTGAATTCTCATGCTCAATCACCTGTTTCGCTCACTTTAAATCAAATTTGCTTACAAAGATGTTCAACAACTTCCGAATTTGCACAAATGCGCGAATGTTGACACAAGCGAAATCGAAAACGTTGACGTCATTTCAAAAGGATGGAATTTGCTGGAATCAGAAAATGTCATGCATTCACTGCTCATCCATCATCTGCTGATGGTTTCAGCTTAGACTCTCTCCTGAACGTAGCAAATAATCAGAATCTTGGCATCTTCAAATTTTCCACAGTCTTTTTTCATTGCGCTGTTTTCTGAGGTTACTGAGCATAATCTTTGCAGTTTGCAAAAATATAGAACCCCTTCTTTTCTGAGAACTGAGAGTTGTTGAATGGTGGGAATGTTCTGGTCCAAAACCACTTTGATGGCTAAAGACACTCATCTGAGGGACGATTGGCTAATTGGTTCCGACATCCACACCCATCAACATTTCTCAACCCCAAAAAACACCTCTAGAAGCCTGAAGCACCCTTTTCGTTTCAGCAAGCTTGAAAAATTCAGACAATGGGTGGAAAATTGCGCATAAGCTGCACTTAGGATTTAGCTTTAGAGTCTGAAGCAGCTTTTGACCATGACCATAGCATAGCTTTTTGCTAACCGAGATGTTATCCGAGGTTTTATTTCTTTGTTCTCGTTGTTTGAGGCTATTCACTCACAATCACAGCAAAAGCTTATGCTTAGTATTTTTGTGACGATGGTAGAGCTTCTTAGTTTATGTAAAGGTTTTTTACATACGTAGTCTTCCGACAAATCTTATAGAGGTGGAGAGACGCTGAACATTGAGTTTCAACAATCAGCCTGACAATAAGTACGCATAGTTAGCGTACCTGTCTTCGAGTCATTCGCAACTTAACACATTCGCAACAATATGATCCACCGGTGGGTCGTAAGATTCCTGAAACTTTAGCTTTGCCAATTTACGATGAATTTCTACGGAGTTTAGGCTCATAATTGGGGACACTTAGGCAAAGCTTCAGCTATAATGGTTCGTGATAATGTAATGTAGTGTTACGGTAGGTATACGTGAATAGAGGTAAGGCACAGATTTTAGATCAAATTCTTCTTGGAATGATGTTTCTGTACACTAAATTGTAATTTTAAGTTTGTCTAGGTATGCTTATTATATATCTTTTGCTTCTTTGGGTTTAACTAGTTCATTGGTAATTTTTTTCAAAGTATGGTTTAGTAATACCCCTTATTTTTAGGTTTCACAGGCAATACAGGAGGGCAAGAGATTAATGCTAAATCATTGATTGCAGACTTTATTGGTTTTTTCCATTGTTCATCCCAAGAAGCACAAACTTTACGTATATAGGTTTCAAAGCATGTTGATTACTAGAATGATAGTGTCAATTTCTAGTACCGCCTCTTTAAATCGGTTTCTTAACATTTACAAAAATTCTACCGTACTGCTACCGTGGCTCCTCTGTGGTGGGACAGTAGTGAACAAATTGGATACTATGGTCGTGATCAGCATGTGAAATAATCCCAAAACACAATTTTTCATGAACCATAATGTTGGGTTCGTACAGAATGACTACAGTAACCTTACTGTATAATCGCAAAAAGTGAAATAAAACATATTTTAATAAACAGCGCCTTCGATGAAGACATATTTTCAATTTTTTCCTAAAATACTACCATTTCGGACAAATAGACCCACGGATGGGTCGTAAGTTTGATAAAGTGAGAAAGGCTCTGGTCCGCAGTATTGGAAAAATTAGCCTTGTCGTGAATGTGTTATTATGCTTATCAAACCATGCACGTTACTTAACGTCTAGCAAAATCAGAACCTGCTTATTTCCAATGAATTCTTCTCGATTTCTTGTCTCTTTTATTTCCATTAGATTTGCATCAATTAGTGGTATACATTCGTACAGTTTGTTCTCTAAAAAGGTGGTTTTGCTGAGAAAATGTTGTCAGTTGCCGCGCGTAGTGTGCAGGCCCATACATAAAGTTACGAATAACTCAACTATATGTACTAAACTCCCATAACGAAAGGCGATGCCTGTTCGACGCAAGTAATCAGATATTCAAAAACTATTGAATAAGCTCAACTTCTAGCATGTATCATAAAATGCGTGCCATTTTTCTGTTAGTATCGCATGGTAATCAAATGAGACAAAGAAGTATACCGTCATTAGATAATGTGCAATCAAAATAGAATCCCTGGAAAAAAACTGCAACATGTCTCAACCAGGGCTGGGCACGAGGTGACTTTTCGAAAATGCAAAAAAGCGATGTTCCCTTTGATCTCAACCCCTAAACTTAAAAAACCCCAAAAACGAAACGTCGACTAAAAATGTCGTTTTTTCAGTTACAAAAACTAACATTCCTTTATTTTTTGTCTGAAAAGGGACAGTTTGCACATAGACCACTTGTGCCGACACTGGTCTCAATACATATTTCAAACATAATTCTTCTTTACAGAATTTCGCTCCGGAAATATAAGTTACAAATCTATCTATCAGATATGCCAACTCATTTATCCCACTTAATACCTCGCACTTCAAAACACTGCGAAAAAAATGATCAAAGCACTTCAGGGGTAAGGCATTGGAAAGCAAAATCTTTCAACGCAGGTACTCATCTACCTTCTGAGATATTTTATTTTGAATTTTATCAACCCTAGCGATAATTTACCGACATAGATCATTCAGCTAAAAGCCTCCCCCCCACCTGTGTCAAGATCTGACTTAAAGGCAGCATCCATCCAAAATTTAGGATTCCATATTTTTGCCATTCTGGGGCCTTTCCATGGACCTAATCACAGTCCCACCCCCCCCCCCCCCAAACCATTTCTGGGTACCCTAATCTGAAGGTGCAGATGACTCTCAGTAGCTGGGTGGGCGGAGCTTGATAGGGTGGGCGTGGCTTAATAGCACTTTTTTGTGCTCTAGGTCCATTTTCTAAATTCAAAGACCACAATGGAGGGCTGAACCAACGCAGACGCCCCTTTTCTAGGTCCTGCTTTTGGGCTGGGTACCCGGTGTAACATAGATTTTGCCTGGACTCTGCCTTTAAAGACTTTACAGAAATCTCTTGCCTGACCCCATAGTAGATGTGCTGAGACATCCTGCTTTCAAGGCATTGGCATGTAATTACATACTTAATCCAGACCAATCAAGATAGTATTTGTACTACGATTCTGCGAAACCATAGTATAGCACATATAGCAAAGCGTGCATTCATAATTAGTCGTACTATAGAGACAAGCGATACGACTAGTTCCGACGGTGAATCCATGCTAGCTATTATCTGCGTACTACAGAATTGAGCGTTTCATTCTGTAAGTTTCAGTTTTCACTATTTTCAAGGCTTATATTATATCAGGTCTTTCATAAGTTCGTAGAGTTTTATAAATCAAGGAAATGACGAAATTTTAGCAAAGTTAAGTCAATAGTGTAGGCTTTGTTGCTGCGTGCAGCTTTCTGCCACCATGCTCAGATTTCCAGATCCGCTTTTACAAAGCTCAGCGGGTCTGGGTCCCAAAAAAGTCGTCTAACCAGCGCCTAAGGTATGGGCAACCATCTTCTTGCTGCTTAACAATTTTCAGCGTAGAACCTCGTGCTCATCTTGCCAAAAGCCTTGTTCAAACGATACCCTACAAGCTCTTTGTTTTGGAGCAATCCAGTCCTTTCGCTCATATTGACAAAAGAAACGCCATCTTCCATAATCGACTAAAAATCTGCTCAAAACGCTTTTTCTAAGAGTAAAAAATGAGTAAGCGCCAGAAATGCTTTTTTTGTCTTTTGAGAAATCCTTCTTCAGAAGCTGAGAAATCAAAGCAGATCAACTGTCCATCAAAAATAATCAATTTATTTTGGAGAACATGGTCAGCTCTTTTCAGTGACATACGCATCTTGCCGCAATTCAACCGCTCCGCAAAGAAATAGAACGAGAATGAAAATGCTACGAACTCATGAAATGACCTAATACAGGCTTCTTGTGTGAAATTGTAAACCATGCAATTTGCTCAATTCTCCTAATTAGAGAAATGAATCTTCAAAATGTGTAATGCTCTCTTCAGATTTAGATTTTTCTTACGTTACATCAGTAATCAGTTCTGCAGTATTAAAGTTACTGAGTAAATTAGTGGTTGAGTACTTGCTTCAACGATTCTATACTAGGATTAGACTCATTTAGACTGTCGGGCTTTTCCCTGTTTTATTTTTCGATCTCATAAGAACAAGGCAAGCGACATACTTGCTATGAATTGAATTCTGACGTAATAACATTTTTTCCAGTACATGTACGGGGGCGTTCAGGGGGATCAGATTACCAATGACGACGAAGGAGTTGGGAACCACCCCTAACAAAGGAATGATACCAACATTAGTTGGCAATTGGAGATGAGATGTATACCATTAGATGCGCCTTTGAACGCTAATTTCAAATCTGCTTTTCATTTTTGCAGAATAAGTTTCCGAAAGAAGTTATGAGCGTTTGAATGTCCACTGCCAAGCACTGAGTGGCTTAAAATCAGCAAAAAGCTCTAAAACACCTATGCGATTTCTACTTTGTTCCTTCCTTGCAAACAATAGCCTTGTAAGTCCTAAAATTCTATTTTAAGTACAGCCAATTTTTGGGCCATTTTTGAAGTGAACCAATCTGGAAGTCAATGTACGTCGTCTCTTATAAAACCATAGGAATCTTGTCTGCTGGCAATTCTTCTCAGCAGGATTGAGAAAAATGAAGGCAGCGTCCCTCCAAAATTTCGCCCCATGTTTTCGTGGACCTTCTGGGGCCTTTTCGTGGCCCTGATTATATTTATGTAATTCAAAAATGTGCATAACCCCTAACAAGCCCTTTTTCCGTGAACCCTGTCCTGAAGGAGTGGAAGATTCATTATTTGGATGGGCGGAGCTTGATGAGGTGGGCGTGGCCCGCTAGCAATTTTGTGGGTTACAGGTCCATTGTCTCCATCCAGAAACAATATTAGAGGAATGGACCAACGTAGATGCCCCTCCTCTGTAGCCTACATTCAGACTAGAAACTGATCGAAGGGGTTCAGACTCTACCTGAACGCTGACTTCAAGTTATGTACATTCCGGAAGAATCAATGCGCCACATTTTGCAAGAAAGTGAAATTTCTGCACAATATTAGCACTCAAAGAGCATTTATCTTCTATCAGGGAAGGTAAACTAACAATTGCTGAGCAAACTCCGATTGTTTGATTAGAGGCTATGTAAGTGTTCGACAAAGAATTTCTGACGTGTTGCCCAATGTTTGCTGCCCTTTCCGCCATTAATCCCAGAATTTGTTCTTTTTGAGCACATGCTGTGAAGTTTTGAATGGTTCGAGTCCTTTGTTGGTATAAGCACTTTACTAAAGTTTTTCTACCTGACTTGCCTATGTTCACTTCTTCAGTGATAATATTCACTTAAGATACAAAGGAAACTTTGGATGTAGTCACTGCTACTCTCACCTTCTAACAACTATTTGAACACTTGGAAAGCTTTTAAGAGCACTTTTAACCATTCCCCTCAAAATGTTCAAAGAAGGCAGTTAGTTTTGAAATTTTATGCAGTAAAAGAATTTTTCGTTGCTTTTGAATGCTTTGATAAGCTGTTAATGAAAGTAAAGATTCTAGAACTCACAGCTCAGTGATTGTATGTGTTAAAACCAGTATTTGTACTTACTGCTATTGTAAGTAATTCCTCACCAGAATTGTATGCATTGTGACGCACTTGAGTGATAATAAAGTGATCTCATGACGTTAACGTCGTTTTATTATTACAGCGGAAAGTTCACACCTGTTCCAGAATTCAATAGAAGCTCACTAAATATATACGCATGAAATATGAAATAGATGGATTTATTAGCACTTGAGGCACAGCAAGGAGATAAACATTTCTAGAACTTACCTGGAGCTACAGTTTTGAGATATTCAAGATGTACGGCTGTTATCACCAATATTGCAGATCTAATGGGCTGCTTAAAAAGACCTTACCCGTTTTCAAATTTCAACGTCGATTCACGTAACCTTTTTTAGAAATGGTCACTGCAGGTGCAATAAACTGCATTATAATCCAGAATCTTTGGGGTATATTCAAAAATCATTGATTTTTAGACGAATTTTGCCAATTTTCTTTTAAGAACCTCTACTTTGAGAAAACATAACTTGAATCTGGAATGTAGTAGAATTGCCCAAACACTGCTCTTTGTGTAGTCCGTAGTCTGCTGAGCAGTACTGCCAACCTTGGATCCCACCAAATTTTTCCATGGAATTTTTTGCAAAAAAAATTCAAAAGTACCCACTTATTTGGCTTTTTCAGAGATATCATATTCTTTTTCTTTCAAATTTTTTGATTTTCTCCACCGCCGATATTTGATAGATTTTCATCGTGTTTCTCTGACCATATGAAACGAAATCCGGCGATTGCATTGCGCTTATCACTTTTCTGCGATTTGCTAGGACCACAACAATGGGTCGCACTTTTTGTCTTTCTTCAGTTGAGTCCATTTACGAAATATATTACATCATGGCATTTCCCTGAAGGTTATAATGCTATTATTTGTAGAGATAGTACGGACTTGCCCCCTCTAGAAGCGCCAAGTCCAGACTCGAGCAGTCTTCGCTTGGCAAAATGCGTTTTTCATAGTACACGGCCAGGCACAGAGGCGTTTGGGGCGATGAACATGAGCACATTTGAGTCGCGTTGCTCAGTGCTTAACTTATCAGCGACGGCAAATATAGGGACCTGATTTCGGCGGGGAAAAGGGGGGGGGGAGAGTTATTGGCTGAGCCGCCGTCGCGGCTCCGTCTGTGTCATCATTGCGAGTGTTCGGCTGCTGATTCCGTTTTCAACTACTTCAATAGGCTCGGAAAAAGAGAGCGAAAACGAAGCTGGAGTTGTGCAAGTTGCCGAGGTCTGACTTTTTCACAGCAAATGCTAGTTACTCCTTTTTTTGAGCTTAGCAAGCGCAGACGAGGCTAGAGTCTCGACTGAGTTCCTGTTTTCGTCAGCGCTTGTTGCAAAATTTTCCTTTTCCTCGCTCATTCGCGTCATTTGCTCGAATTGCCAATTTCCATTAACTTCCGAATGCCAAGGGGACACACGACTGGGGCTCTCACAGGTGGTGTCTCTAATCGAACACACAAGTTATTCTCTTGCCAAATCGTTCCCTCACCTGCAGCTCCGCCCCTTTGAGTTCCATCTTTTTCGTATTCTTACCCAGGACTCTCGCTATTCCACAATCGATTTTAGTATCAACATACTACTTGTTGTCGCTTCCATTCTCTAAATGTCTAGGAATCTTTTTTGTGAACTCGGAAATGGAAGATTAGAGATAATAATCATCTTATGCCGCTGTTTGGATGAGTCATATTTACTTTTAGAGACATGTACCTCCAATCAGGCATTCGAAGTTGGAGTGAGTCTTTTTTGAATTTATGTATAAAGGCATTTTGATTTACTCTTACCAAGGCGCAGTTATAGCGAGTCCCATAATCGTCTTGAGAAAAAGTTGACCGAGTTTTGAACTCCATCGCGAAAATTGCATTTCAGTGACGAAGCAGTAAATCGATCTAATCTAAGATTTCTTATTGTTGGACTTTTCTAGGATATCTGAGACTTCTAACTTGACTCTTTCTCTCCAGAAATAATAAAGCTATGAACTTATAATCTAGCGGCAATTGTGGATACATGACTACATAACTTTTTTTTCAAAACTTTTTATTATGTAAGTAATTTTCCCGAAAATTTTTCTATAATATTGTAGTTTTTTGCAAAATCGAGGCTCCCAAATCCTTTATCTTGTTACAGCAAAATCTTTGCAAGCCAAATTGCTTTCGTTTATATTCTCCCAGATTCTGTCGCAACACATCAATGGCTGCAGTTCACTTCAAATCGAGTTTTCCCCGTTGGGGATAAACTTAAATATCCTGACATTTTTTGCGGGCGCTGACATCTATAGACATCTATATAAAGCATCATATACTTTCAAAAATGTTCTATAAATAAAGTCCTACAAAAATTCACTTGGCGTACAGTTCTGCAAGAATAAAACGAATTTATAATTGCTCTCGCGAAACCCTTGAATGGCAAAAATAAATTCTGCATGCCATAAGCACACTATTTCCATAAAAGTATTTGTCTTTCTATAACATCTAATCTTGCCCTTTCCGTGCCTTTTGGCACAAGCATTTTCTCAGTTGTTCACTTTTCTGAAGCACCATTATGTATGCTTAAGCACCATTCTGCCCATACATGCGTATTTCTAAAGGTTTTAGCCCAAGAAAACTTTTTCGCGCTAATGCATGTGAACTTGCTTTCAAGCTTTTGAGAGAGGCGACTTTCTTATGGCTGTGACTATGTTTTCTTGCTAAGCCGCAAACCCAATTTCCATACTTCTGACATCAAATGCACTTCAAGTACTTAGCGGGACTCTTTGCATGTGAACTTGGGAATTACATTTAAGGGTAAAGCTAGAGAAAAAATTATAACCTCTTTGGGAACGCGCTATAAGCAACTCAAGTATGAGTATATCGATTGCGCAAATATAGGTAGGCATGTTGGAAAAAAATCTAATAAAAGTTAGTAAAAAATGGAGCATAGTTGGTCATTCGTTTTGAATTCCTGTTGCACTTTCTCGAGAAACAAAATCGTCATATTTGATGTATAAGAATCGCAATGATCACTTAATGTCCAAAAATTTGCACGTCCTCTAGAATACTTAATGGTTCTTATGAATATGAATAGTACGTGAAAACATAAAGGACAATATACGTAAGCGCCACCGTTTTCACCAACTTGTGAGTGAAAATCGTTCTTTTGCCGATCCTACACTAACATGCTAATCTACTCATTTAGTTTTACTATCTCAGTAAGCTCACATACCAGAATACAAGTCAATAGATATAAACAAAAGTAATAAGCAGTATTCAACATGAAATAAAGCAGGGAAACGGGAAAAATCAAAAATTTTCCGACGGTTTCAGTCTCTTCTCTATGGTTTTAATGAATTAGAAGCACTATTGCACAACAGAAGCGACAAACACAGCAACAAATTATGTTATTAGAGAAGCAAATTTTCTTAAATTTTTCTTGAAGTTTACTCGTGCAGTTCTTGACTTTGCCGGAATACTTTGAGAATTTTTCATTAATCTATAATTTAAATCAGCTTTTTTTGAGAAAGATCTGCTCAAGATTGTTCAAATAATGTACAAATCGTTCAAATCACAGATTCATCCTATTCTCATCATGTGATCAAACAATGTCGTCCAACACATTCGCATTCATGAATTTGTTTTGCATGACGGGCCTATGGGGAGAATTTTTTGTCTTCTTTGAGTTCAAGTAAAAAAAAGCTTTTAGCTAAAAATCTCTTTTATTTGTGGCTTCAATTTCATTTGCATTATCAATCTGAAACTCAAGTGACGCAGAATGACATCATACGAATGGAAGATTAACAGAAATAAATTCCTAGTTATCCAATCGAGACCCAATATTTCAAATAGAAAGGCAAGGAGAAAGACCAGGTATTCTAAATAGAGAACTGTAAGTTAACCATTAATGAGTTCTTTTCATGCTTTTCCATTCCCATCTCATATTTCCGTGCACTTTCCAAAAGTGCAAATAATAGATTTGATGGAATTGTCGATGTTTGCTCTGCAATAACGTCAATACTTGGAAATTGATTTAGATCTACAAGTGCTAAGTGCCTAGTTTTTCCGCTCCAGCACTCGTATACATCTCCTTCCGTTCCTATTTCTCAGGATGCAAATGCAAATGCTTTGCTTTGCACTAGCGCTGTCGTGCCCGACGGCATCAATGGCCGTCATCCGCTGATTGCCTGAATCATCGAAGCACGTCGATTCTGATTATGCCCATTACGAATTCGTTTAAAAGCGCTTTGACGTAGCAATTTCCCTCGACACCTCACCGCTGAGTTTCGTTTATCTACAGCTTCTTTCTGCGAGTTTAATGTCAACATAAAAATGGCTCTACTTCGCCAGATGTGGTCTAGACTTCAAGAATGTGTTTACATCCTTTGTCTCAATTCAGTATCACAATGAAGCCAGTCAAGCTCAAAGATCTATTGGTTTAACAGATGTGATGGTGTACTATCTCAAAACAGAAGTATGATCTCCCATTTTTTTACTGAAGTGAAAATGCTAATCTTTTGGATAGTTCCTCGCTCAAGGTTCTTAAAAAGTGAAAACTCCTTATCGACGTAATCTTACACTTGATCGTGACTTATCGACAGTTCAACAATGTGCCCAGGCAATATCACCATAATATCTCTTGTAAAAATCTTCACCTGCCTTTTTTCTGAGCTTTTTTTCCGAAATCTGTACTATTCGTTCGCTGCAAGCACAATTTGTCCTTTGAAATGGATGCTCAAACGCCTGAATGACAGAATTTGCAGTTTTTCCAAAAATACAAATTGGAAATATCAGTGAATTTGACTGTCATGTTTGATATGTCGAAATGCCTATGTTTTTTCTTGATGAAAAATATATCCTTGAATTGAAATTAGATAAAGTTGAAGTAAAACTTTTCTTAAGTACTCCAAAGGATACTACTTTTGAAAATATTGTTTCTTTCATGTGGAACATGCATACTTTACAGAAAATTTGAGTTTCTTTCAATTTTTTGTCAGTAATGAATAAGTTCTTAACAAATTGAAAGGTTGTCACCTCAACAGTTACGCAAGTTATGTCCCGTCGAGTAGCTAGAAAGCGCAATTTCGAATTTCTTAGCAAACAGTCCCTTTCCTTCATACTCAAGCTAAAAGATGTTATCATACCAAGAATCTAAGTTATCTTTTTCCTATCAAGCTGCAACTGCCAACATTCGCTCTCAAACATTGCTGTTTACTTTCTGTGATGCTCTAGTGCTCAGCGTTCATTGTTGCTTTCGATTAGATCTCCATCATATCCGTTTCTGCAGTTTATTGATTCTCAAAATTCTAAACTAGCTCGAGTAGCCCTGCGTCTTGGCATCTGCTCGGCTCGCAGAACCAATCAACCGAGTTATTCACGAGTTTTTATTTTCCGTCAGAAATGCAGCATTGTCGCCTAATTCAGTAAGGCAAACCCGTGGGGATAAGAAGAACCTGCTCCTCTAGTTCTTTATCGCATATTTTCCAGGCTTTGCAAAATCCTATTTCTCGAGAACTGAAATTCTAGAGATTAGTAAGTCTCAAATCAAAATTTTTGAATCGCAATCTTTCCATTTTAATAATTTCTGAACATAAAAAAAGCCTGCACCTTCTTGAATTTTAAGCAAAAACTTATATTGGCAGATCATGGAGATACAAACTACTGAATAAGTTTTGAATTAAATCGTATTCTATCAAAATACGGTAGCTAATGCTGAAAAGCTCGAATTTGATTCTACTTTTTTGTTATAGTTTTACGACTTACTCTTTCTGAGTAATAGTCATGATTTTCGAGTTTTTTTTTGTCAGACATTTTGATTTCGATCCTCATAAAATCTTTGATATAGACTATAAAATGAAACATTTGATACATGTTGCAATTCAAAACTGAAACTTTCTAACCTTCTAAAAACGAATTCTGTTCAGTTTGGTGCAACCCTTATGGGCCAACCTAATACCTTGCTTCAAGTGGAACCTGTTACAAAACCTTTTTGACTCTAAAAGAGTGTGTCAATAATTCTCTCTGGTTTGCTTTCAACCTCTTTGAAATACAATACTCTGTCTCTCTAGAAGAGCTCCTTGAATTCAATGGCACTGCATGCAAAATCGACTAAACGTTTTTCTGGGACGCGAATTCGATGCCGTACTTGAGTCACCTCGTATTATTCAACTCCTTTCTACTATTTTCGCGTTACTTAGCATTGTCAGACCCTTAAATGTACTCAATTTTCCTCATTTGCAGAAATGACAGACACAGAGTTGAGACAAACGCAACCGACCCTCTGTCAACGAATCTGCTGCTGTTTCAGTTCGACTTCCAAAGAGCCACCAGTTCAGCTAATACGATGTGAGCAGTTACCCAACCTTCCCGTCATGGTGTTCCTTACCGCATGCCTCTACAGAACACTGTGATGCATCCTGATATACCGGCAAATGATGTTGATTGTAGCCGAAACACTGCATGCATCCACTCCAAAGACGAATGGGCAACACATTTCGGCCGCTGAAGCGTCTATCGATGGTTTCGAAGATGTGAATTTGGGTGAGTAGCTCGAGAAGTTCCTGAAATTTTGGCTCTGGTATCGCAGAATTGTGGTGGGGAAAATATGATGACTCCACAGAGGTAAAGTGGTGGAAGTGATAATTCCAATATTCATAGATCTGAAGGGGCGACAAAAATTTTTACCCAATTCCTTGACTTTTTTTATTGATAAGTATGGTACTGTAGGGCTTTACTTGCACGTGGGATGGGCAGATGAGATTATTTTTTTTGATTTGTAAGCTATTCACATTTTTTACGTTATGAGTATGAGTCATGTTGGCAAAACGGCGGCTTAATCTGTTGCTTTTCCCTAAAGCGTTTTGTTTATAAGGTTTATTTCCTCGACAGCTTTATTCGGTTGTGAAATAGTTATTAGGTTTGAAATAGTAATTTTATCCGAGTTTGCCATGGAATTAACTTTATGCTGGGCTCCCTAAAGTACTGTGGCGATTCTCATCTATTTATTTTTGGGTTCCTCTTCTCTCTTTTCTTGTTGGTTCATTTCCTCACATTCTTTTTCCTTCTCTACATAATCTTTGATTCCGTCCATTTTGTGTGTCAAATCAAAAACCCTAAATCTTAGCCAAATCGTTAAGCATCACAAAATGTTTTAAATTCACGTGTTACTCATAAAAACGAATATTGACAATTCTGAGGCATTCGGATTAGTGTCACTTTTCTTTGTTTTGACATTTCTATAATGATCGTTTCCGGATGCAAATCCGCGAGCGAATTCCTTTCCCTCGACCATGAATCATCAGTGTTGACACAGGCGTAACCTCTTTTCTCTACCCCATCTCTCCACCCACCCTTCTCGAAATTTTTATCAGTTTTTCAAAATTCTGTATGAAGTTTGAACATGAGCAGTTTGATAGCTGAGTACCATGCAAAAACTAGCAAACAGATCAGAACGAAGACTGTTGCGAACGTAATCACGCGGGTGAAGTACTGCAAATAAGCATATGGGTAAATATTGCATCAACAGACTTTGAGCAAACAGTTGTGGTTTTGGAGGAAGAGTTTTTGAATTCAAAAGTTGGAAAGGGATTTTTGTTTACATTGAGCACACGCATTTTTTCGCGCAAATTCTTACGTTATTTCATGTCATCTTGATTTACTCATTTTTTTATCTAAACAACTTATGTTCTCGAATATCTCTACATGAGAAAAACTTGCATTTTAGCAAATATTCAGTTAAAAGATTTTCCTTGGAACTGAATACCCATTCGTTTACAATACAATATGCACAAACCATGGATCCAGAGTGGATGATAAAAAAGAAGTTTTGATTTTTTTATGATGTGAAACCAAACTAACTACCTGAGAACAAAATTCTTTGGACTATAAAGATCGCGCTTTCAGAATTATGCCACTTCATTCGCGCTCCTCCCCTTCCTACTTTATTAGAAGCTTCTAATACTGAAAAACTCTTCAAAGAATTTCATTTTTTGCAGTAACGTTAGTAAGAGTCGTCCCCTCTTTTCGAACTCGTTCAGTAACTGCTGATCAGAGTGATTTCTTAGCGCTGCTCATTCCTGATCAGCTTCAAGTGGTTCTGTTTATTCTCGGCATCATCCTGTGTTGATTTTGCGACACAGCTTTCAAGAGCGGCACGTATTAGCTGCACCAGAATCAAACATTTCTGAGAGAATTTGCATTGAAGTCATGGAACAGGCTGTGTAAAACTGCTTTACAGATGTCCGGACCACAGTCGCAAATTCAAGTCCGAAGGCATCGAGGGTGAAAAAAGATGATCTCAACGATATCAATATGACTGATATTATGATGGAAGAAGTATTTCGAGAAGAAAAACCGGAAGATGTAGAATGCGTCATAGAGGTGAGATTCAATATGCTACTATGACAGATCTTCTTCTTTCCTGAGAATTTTTATTCATGAATGGCCGAGATCGGATCATCCTGTTTGTAATCAAAGGCTCTCCCGCAATCTTTTGCACATAAGGGAAAAATTTCAAATAGTCTGTGCTAGGTCGCTATGTTTGGTCGGTCCTACCTAACTACATCATCCAAGTTCAAAACATGTAAGATTAGAAAAAGTCACAACTCAAAGTGTAGTGGAATATAAAAAGTGCGTAGTTGCACTTCTTGTTGTGGACTACAACTCTGAAACGTGAGAATATTCTTGCCGGAAGTGCTTTTACAAAGGAAAATGTCCGTTATTTCAGAAAGATTATCAGTTAGGAAACGCGGCTAAGTTCCTGATGGCTAGCGCATTGAAGTTTTCTGTTCCAAGAAGAAATCATAAAATGAAAGCTTCTTTTACCATGGTCTATCTCCGCAGTAGAATATATGAAGCCCGATCAAGAATACGATTTTCAAAATCCATGGATTTCACGCTATATGAAATAGTATTCATATATCTCCTCACTTGCTTTCTATCACTGTAAGCATGCTCTAATAATCATAATAATAGAAGGCGTCACGGAATACGCTGAACTTTGTTCAAAATTCTCTTTTGTGAACAGTTTTCATTTTGAGAGCATATTGTAGAACGACAGAGATGGAACTGAAGAATGATCAGATTTATTTTCATTACTGTAGATTACCTAAGAACTTTGAAAAGAGTTTGCGCCAATGAGAGCCCAAAGAATTTCTCGAATGTGCTGAAAAGCTTATCTAACATGTACAACATTGTACTTTAGAATCACAGAGTTTTTATAAAACCCGCCGCAGGAGTTTTCAAACGTTTCGAAATATTTCCGAATTGGCAGCTGATCTGCAAATGGCGTCATGTTGAAAGTTTTATCGTAAGCCTACAGTAAGGAAAGGTGGACGAATTGCTTTGTACTCTAAATCCAAGTTAAAGCTAGCCCTAGCATAAGCTGTGTAAAGATCCGCGATAGTCGTTTGGATAGGAGAGTTGTTGGTGGTTTTCGATGCATTTCTTTGGGAGATCCTTTATAGTATATCTACTTATATCTGAAGTATTGGCATAAAAAGCAGAAATGACCTTGGTGGAGCATCAGCGCATTTTGCTCTTCTGCAATTTTGATCCACTAGATTCGGATGGGATTCAACAGCCTCGTTGCTAAGTACAATGCATATGCGTTCTCTCTAATCGAACCTTTCGCTTCGTAGGTATAGAAAGATTGCAATATAAAAGTTAGGGCAGAACTGAAAAAACGTATTTACGAGAAAAATGCGGCGCTGTTTCAGGATGCTGTTTCTATTAGCACCGACGTCATACAAGAAGTAGACGAAACAGAATTATCACGGCTGAGACTTCGCCCTTCCATGGATACCCCACCGCCAGAAGAAAAAGTCAAAGAACTCGTTTATGATCCCGAGAAGTCTTCACACAATAATGATGACGCTGATGCTCGGCTTTCGGAAGAACGTCCATCGAATCTTGCATACCCCGAGAAACCCTCACGCACCGATAATGATGTCGATGGTCGGCTCTCGGAAGAACTTCCATCGACCTCGAGATCAGAGGAGACATCAAGTCAAGCTTCTAGTGAGACTGAGTATGCGACTCCCGTAGTGGAAGCAGCTCCGTTGACAGTGATTGTGGAAGAAAAAACAATTGAAGTGTCGGAGGAGCAGTCGAGGAGTCCCAGCATCATCGAAGAGACGTTGCCCTACTCAGAGCACGAATTGGGAGAGGAGAGAAAGGAAGATGCAGACTCGGCCTCGTCCATATCCGAAGAGGAAATCATGGTGGTTTCACCGCATGCTCAGAGTAAGTTTTAATTCTTTTTCTTCGAAGAATCATCTCTCAAAAATTAGAGATCGAAGCGGAAGATGTACTCAGAAAGTGTATGTACAAAAAAAAATTATAAAACAACAAAATTTCACCCTAAATGTAAGCTACATGGAATTTACGCGGTTGTGTAGTACTATAAGTCAAAACTCATCAATCTTCTTTCAGTCCTTTCCTTGAATATCTCGAATAACCGATAGCTCATTTGAGCTCCCTTCTCTTTACTTTTGTGCCACTTGAGAAATGATTCTTGGAATTTGAAATCACAAATTGTTTGCTCAAGCCATAAGAAATTCTGGCAAAAAAAGGCTGAATTTACAACTAGAGAGTTAGAACTAGAATTTTCAAGTTTGTGCTGTATACATAAAATCTTGAGAGGCAGTTACTAAAAAGAAGGTGCTCATGAGTATAGCACGCCGGAATGATCTAGATCAATTCTGGTCACAAAACTACTTTCACATCAACAATTACTTTCTATGCTTAATCATAATCCCCTACTTACTGGAGTGGATAAAAAAACAAAACATATTTTTCTCAATATATTCTATATGACCACTCGCTTGCAGAAGCATTTGAACCTACCACATTTCCTGCAAAGTCTATAATGTATGCGGATACGTCGTCTGATGACGACAGCGACGAAGAAGAGGAACGTGAGGTGTTACCTCCAGTACAAAGATCGCAGAAAATAATGGATTTCGACAAGATAAGTGAACCGACGCAGAATGGCAGACTTGAGAGTGAATCAACGCTGGCCTCAAACACCTTCGGAGATTCCGCTTCGGAAGACGAAGAAATTGTGGAGAACACTTTGAAAATGCCGAAGCAGGTGAGGGTGCATATTTTTGTTCTGTCACTACACAATGGAGGATTTTCAGCAAACCTTAGCCGTAACCAGAATTGTGGTGAGAGACGACGGCCGGCCTGATGAGCTCACCTCCGGCATTATGAGAGTAAACCTCGATGGCAGAGAGGCCATTACAGACGAGGAGTTCTCGGAAAAACTCATCTGACGCTCACCAGGAGTTTACCTTGGTTTTTCTCGCCATTCTTGGGGCGTTGTTAGCTCCTGTAGCTCCTGTGCAAATATATTTTCCTAGTCATTCAGCAGTTCGTTACTGAGAGATTTGCTCAATTTTTAAATATGCTTACATAAAGATTTCAAGTACTTTGACCCGACTCGCATCAGAGTGTTATGTTGCCGGCCTGGAAGATGCAACAGCAAACGATCTGTTCGCTGAAACAATAAAATCTAAGAAGTAATTGGCCAACATTCCAGGCATTTGATAGCAACCCAGTTTTTACAATGACTCCTCTCCACCTTCAAATTCTTTTGAAATATCCCATCAAAATCTCTAGACCCATCAGAATCTCCAGATGTTTTGTAGCTTTTCATTGCCGTTCGCCCAGCAAAACCATGAAAAGCTGGTCAAACAACGAAAAAGAGTGATAGGACTTTGAACACTGTGTATGACGACGTCCTCTGCAGGTTGTCTCGTCACGTATACAGGATGTTCCAAAAGTAAAATATATTAGGTTGTCCCAAAAGTTCTTGCGCCGGATTTTCAAAAAATCATAACTTCCCTGCCACTCAATGGATTTTCTTGAATTCAATTTCATTTGAAAGAGGAAACCTTTCTCTTTACAGCATTACCTTTGGCATGAATTGGTATTGGAAAGTTCCAGAGCTAGAGGCAATTGACCGAAATCAGTCAAAATTGGCATTTTTAAAGCTGGATCACGAAAAATTGTGGAAGTATTTTTATTTGATAGAGAAAATTCTGCACATTACAGTGGTACCTTTTTCATGAATTAAAACCGAGTAGATCGAGAGTTAGAGGCAAATAAAGAGAATTTCTTCACTTTTGCAATTTTTGAGCATGCTCAAAAAAGCTTGAAAACGTCACAAAAAAGGCGAAAAAGTCATAAACATGGATTTTGCGATTTTCCCTTTTTAGCTGAGTGAGTTTCGAGCTGATCGAGAGCAATTTTGATTTTCGTGATTTTTTCGGATTTTCGGGTCTGCGTTTTTCACTTTTTCACTTTCGCTTTTTCTGTGACGCTTTCAAACTTTTTTGAGCATGCTCAAAAATTGCAAAAGTGAAGAAATTCTCTTTATTTGCTTCTAACTCTCGATCTACTCGGTTTTGATTAATGAAAAAGGTACCACTGTAATGTGCAGAATTTTCTCTATCAAAAATACTTCCAGAATTTTTCGTGATCCAGCTTGAAAAATGCCAATCTTGACTGATTTCGTTCGATTGCCTCTAGCTCTGGAACTTTCTAATACCAATTCATGTCAAAGGTTGTAAAGAGAAAAATTTTCTCTTTCAAATGAATTTGAAATCGAGAAAATCCATTGAGTGGCAGGAAAGTTATGATTTTTTGAAAATCCGGCGCAAGAACTTTTGGGACAACCTAATATTAGGTCGTTCCGAAAGTAATGTCGCTTTTTTCAAACGAATACCACATCTCGTGGAATAAAGAAATGTAAGATTGTGATAGCATTTGATGCAGCATTTCATTCTCTTTCTAATGGTTATATAACCACTGCAAAAAATTTAATAACCTTTCGAAAAATTATCAAAATCTGCGACCCATGCTTTTTGAGAAGGCCAAGTTTCACAATTTTTCTAAATGTTTATAAAAACCCTCGGAAGGAACCCAAGTAGTGGATGGATAGAGCAAACCCTACGCGAAACAGCACAACTTTTTTCTACTTTCCAGATCTCGTCATAATTTTTGTATAGATTTTTTGATAGAACCACCGAATTTTGGCAGACTCGTCTCAGACACAAATGCATCAAACACCAAGAAATCGTCGGATTTTGAAACTTACAAAGATGAATTATGGTTTAACACTAATTTTGCAAAGCATATGAGCATTTACCGCTTCAGATTAGCAACTTTCGGAAATTCCGGGTGCAGCCGGAGGCGCCCTGGAAAACCTGAATTATGATGATTTTATCCCGGAAAATTTGATGAGTCGGAAACAAAAAACAGCTGGTGGAAAGAGGAGAAAAAGCTGCGTCGAATGACACCCGAGTTGCTTGCCGATTGTTGTTCCGTGAGGTTTGAGTTGACCAAATATTGGAATGAATGGCATTTTAAAATTGATTCCAGGAACTCTAGAAGCAAGCTAAGGAAAAGAGAAAACTATTTTTTGTCCTATAGGGTTTGCGCTACCTACCAGTCACTTGTGCTTCTTCGGAGAACAGGTACAAAAATTTAGAAAAATAGCCGAACTTGACCATGGCAAAAAGCATGAGTTGCAGATTTTGTTAATTTTTTGAAAGCTCAATGGAAATTATGCAAAGAAATTACAACCATTAGAAAGAGGATGAAATGCTGCATCGAATGCTCCTTAGATCTTTTCAAAATCTTGATTCCATGAAATGTGGCGTTCATTTGAAAAAAGCGACATTACTTTCGGAACGACCTAATATATTCACTTGCGTTCACTCTATCGATTGTATCGATTCCAAAATTGTCAGCATTGGCTAACGACTGTACTACAAAACAGATCTACGTTTCGGGGCGACAATCCTTTTCCAAAATCTGGAAAGCGAGTTAGTAGAAGCGTAAACCTTGATGACACAAATGAATGTTCGCCCACAATTCCGACATAAAGTGCCAAATCACTGCTTGACTCGTGTAATGTGCTTTTCCTTTCGAGATAGAAACCACAAATTTGTAACAATGGGACGAGCTCAACACTGATAGCGATTTTTTCTTCCTTCCGGTTCATTTAGGACATTTGAGTGATATCTAGCAATCTCTACGGTTTTTCGTAAGGCAGTGTCGATTTCCTTAGATAGAATTGCAATGCTAACTTCAGAATCTATGTTCGGCACGGTATATGTGTCCAGAGCTGCAGACACAACCATCATTTCATTTCTGACTCTCCTCAGACTTTCGCTTTTTCTTGTACACAACTCCTTTCCTGGTCCTCCAATAAGCTTCCTTCCATACAGTCTACAAGATTTAAAATACACAACAGTTTCTTTGAATAGCATGTAATGCAGTTCTTCTCGAACACGCTTTATCGTACTTCTACTTACATCAGGCGCAGGTAGAGGTTTAGGGCCGGACTTCGACAACTCTCAGCGAATTCAAGACGGCTTCACGAACTCGGGACGTAAACGCAGCGTTCTACTCTTGAAATACGAAAGGTGCACAGAAGGCACCGTATCGTTCCTGATATCATTGAAAACTTTGGCATTACAACGGACTTTCGTGCTGTTTCGCATTGAGTATTTGCTCGTGCAATTTGGCTAACCTGCTTGTCTGAAGCGGTACGAGCTTCATTAGAAGACACTCCAAGATTTGTAATATATTTTTTGTAGTGCTGAGTTCTGACATCGGGTGTGCGGAGGAGAAATGTACAACGATGTTTTTGATGCTTGGTTTCCTGAATCATCTCCTTTTCTACTCTCCTTTGCATAAGCAAATCTTTGATGAGCTGTAAACATCCATGCTTAGGCATTTCCCTTGTGAAGTTGACCTGCAGATTAGTTGTGTAGGCCAGAACATAAAACCGTTTATACTTGCGTTCACAAACCATGACGTTGTCATCGATGCACCTGTAGTAAAGATTAGTTTGCGATTGAGATTGGGTTCTTCTATTTGTGATATGTAGCTAATAAAAAGTTGATCCACAATTCAAGTGTAGTTCTCCTATCTATTTGTCTAACCACCAAAGTGTTACTCATATTTGTGGATTCATTCAGTCGTGAGTCACTATTTTTGACGTTGTAACAATATTTTAAAAAAATGCCTCTTCGTTGTAGTTTGGGACTAAGCTTGAAGCCAAACGACTAAGAACCCTTCGTATTGAAACATAACATTGAATTAAAGGTTGTGTCAGGTTACGCATGATCTTCTCCAATCCTTCTTCAAAATTTTAAGAAGAAAGCAATATAAGCCGACCGACATTTAGGCGGGCGCTTAGTAACTGCAACATAATTCATCTGATCGACATAGAAACTTGAAGTTGCCGAAGTCACGATAATCGGGTCATGTAAGGTTTCTAGAGAACTGATTCAAATTCGCTAACGTCTGCAAATAAAAAATTACAGTTACCACAAAAAAAGGAAGAAGTACACGAACAGAGGCGCGATATAGAAAAAATGAAGTGAAAAAGGCGCCACTTCGCATTTACGCCATTTCCCATTGTGCGTTAACCCGCATTTTTAGGGCAGACTATCTCAGCTTTGCGTTTAATGCATATTTTGATACATCAGCGACTCCCAAGGTTGTCTGCTTTTTCCAATCCTGGTCTTATCAGGAACAAACGCACTTTGGCGAATGATACAGAGCATCCTTGGTTACGGTTTGTCGTGGTATGTTATGGTGTGATGTGCTCAGTGATGATTGTGCGGTTGATGTGGCTGAGCGGAACGGCTTCGTGATTTGTGATTCGATGGGTTTTCTAATGGATTTGGTATGGTATGATTGGAAAAGTTGCGATGTGATCATATGGAGAAGTACTTGGTACGAGTTCCTTGACCAGACATGGGTGGTCGAATTGAGGTGATTAGTCTAAGGAAGTACGAGGTAAGCTATCGTGCATTGCTATGCTGAGTTATAGGAAGTTTGCAGCATTTGTATACAAGATTCGCATGCCACGTCTGTTTTTGCCTCTTTTGTTGTAGGGTTGCATTGATGTGATGGTGATGCAGCGGTGGAAGGTCACAAATATCTTCGTACATACAGGGCTTTGAAGAAGGTGGAGATCGAATGTAAGCCAAATAAATCTAATCCACATTTGTAGCCTTCGCAAATACAACAGCTCCTAATTCATAGTCAGGATCCATAGACGGTCGGACATGGAATTTGTTTCATAGTGTTGTGGTATGACGTTATGCTGAATGAATAATGTAGTGTTGCGGTTTTGCGTGCTGTTGTGTGTGGTGGCCTTTATGCGTTTTTCTAGTGTGTGCAGTGTGTAGATGCGATGGGTGTGGCGTGGTGTGATGGTATGGTATGCTATATGTACCACACTTTTGCTATAATTTTGAGGCATCCCGGGAAATTACTGACGAGAGGCACCAGGAAAGCAACACTATAGGTATAGTTCTTAGCCCAGAAACCGGATAGTGTTCAAAAAATCAGAGAAAAAATTCTAAGACTTTTTTGTACGTGTCTAGTATTTTATCTATCAAATGCATAAAATATCTTTGTTATATGTTGGCGTGTGGCAAATGTAGTGTACCAATGTATAGTTGTAGTGGTTTGCACTATAACGTAGAGTGACTGGTGTCGCCACGTTGTCTTACAATTAGACCAGACCGTCCACCCAGATTCAACACTCACGTTTTTATAGTTTTGAGGGTTTCTCATGTTCCTGATTCCAAGGATCCGCGAAAATCCAGAAAATTCCCGTTCCGGGAAACAAGCAGGTCAGTTTTCCGAAACTGTGATTGGTTGAACAGGCAAGGATGGGCGGGCACCACTGGAGGAGGCGGTGTCGAATGGGGTCTTCGTGCTTCACCGTTACACTGGAGCGTTTTTTCGCTTCAGAAGCGACATTTTAGGCTGCGACTTGAGCATCGGCTTGATATCGGACTATCGTATGATGCCAAAAGCGCGAAGCTCTTATTTGAGGGTGGGAGGTTCTTTTGAGGGCCAGGCATACACATTACGCGATTTCATCGCCTTGCGATTCTCCCGACAAGACAGCTGTGCTCATTGCATGCAGATCACCTTGCATTTCGGTTTGATAGTTTTCCGACGCAACTAATCGCTGATCGTTTTTTCCTACGGCATGCTTCCCTCATCGGAATCGTTGCTATTTGTTCAAATCTCGACAACATGGCGTCGCTGACCTCATACAAGCGAAGTGACTACATTGCTGAGATTGCACCTCTTTCCTGGGAAAGTCCCCAGAAGTTTTTTTTGTTAATTCAAAATATATTCTTGCAGAGATTAAGCAACCGGTCAATTGCGATATCGCAAATTTGGCGTCTTCCTACCGTCTGCCCCAATCGGGATCAGGCCGAACCATCGGCTGAATTTGCGCGCTCGCAGCGCTAGGGGATTGCGCTGCATACGCGCGCTGTCGCAGAGAGTGAAGAGATCGAGGAGGGAGCAGACTGGCTAGCCGCAGATGTGGCGCGAAACGCTCGCGGCGCGGACTCCCGCCATGCCGATTTTGGCCTGGTTAGGATTGGGGCAGACTGTAGTGGGCAGGTCCCAAACATTTCGAAATCAAGGATCTCGCCTAAAATTCAACTATGGGATTGTTCAAGGTGCTGATCACGAATATTACAGTCAATATTTGAAAAGGCCATTTCTGAAAGCTACGGTAGACATGGTGGTTGATTAAAGTGCGAATTTTCACTTTTCGGCGGGGTCAACCGTGTGACAGCAACGCAGTGAACTAAAGGTTTTCTGTCAATTTTGTGGATGTTTAAGGTAAGGGACGAGGCTCCACTTGAATCGCCGCCACAAGCATAACTGCAAGGGTTACGTTATGGTACTTGTGTCAATTAAGTGAACTATACATAGTTTCTAATTACAGGGACCTGATCAGTGCACACCCACATTCTTCAAGAACGTGTCCTGCGTGCAAAATCATTGTCATTTTTGTGATCATCATTCCAATAAACCTCATAGGTTGAGCGAGATCAGGGAACGCGGAACACAGTATTCGCAAGCACCAGTTGACACAATGGTATGCCCAGGTAGAGCGATTAGCGATTAAGTCGCCGCGATTTCGTTGCCATTTTAAGGTTGCAGCGACTGCAAATTGAGAAGATTTCATCGCTCGAAGTATCCCGGTCCTATACGTAGGATTTGGATGGCGTGGATGAGTTTTGAAAATTTCATTTTCGACGCATTTTTGGCGCTTGATCGGACTTTCACACCAAGTGTTGTACAGTGTTCAGTAGAGCAAAGCTTAAACTTTTCAATACCGCTTCTGATTTCTATCGATGCCAAGACGTCTTTGACCTGCACATCAAAAAAGGAAATCTTTCCAACCATAAAAAGTTCGCAATCAATCTTCCTGCGCCCCTTTTTCTGCGCAGTTCAAAGAATTTCGTCCAAATCATTAGTGATCTAACTGAGGAACCTGCTAACTTCTGATCCGCAGCTGCACTCGAGTTTTGCGATTTGTCAGAAATTACAAGCTGTCGAACTTGCCTCTGACTCAACTCTTTTCGCAGCTGACGTCTCTTCTACAGGGATCGCCGCGCCTGGGTTATGGGTCCAAGAGATGTGTAGGACATTACCCCAGCAATGTCGGAGTAATCAAAGATTGGTCCTCCCTGTGCAGAATGAGAAGACTTTAAAGTGACTTACGCGAAAAATTTTCAAGGACAGAAAGTGGTCGATTTTTCAAACTTTCTGGAAATTAATTTTTGCAGTTGGCCCCTCAAAGACATGAATGGTCCTCATAACAGCCTCAGCAGACTTTTATATAACTACAGCATCTGGGGTCTTCAGCTGCTATCCTGCCTGAGATAATCCTGCACAAATAGGCCACTTTTCGCATCGACCTTTTTTCCTTCTGCGCATGCTAGTAGACCGCTATGAGGCGCTGAAAAGCCAACACGACAAATATATGTGTTGTAGACGAAATTCTCTTTGCAATGAAATGTAGCTCTGAAATAGGATCAATTGCTCGAAGTTGCAGCGATTTGAAAAGGAAATTCACAAGTGCCTCGGAACTTTCTTTACAATCTAATATAACAATCAAAAAGGAAAGGCAGGAATCAAGTAGAAACCATCACATCTGCCATAGCTGAGTGTCAGTAAAGATGCCTAGGATAGCAAAAAGTATCGTCGACTTTCAAAAACATCGGCAAGCACTGCATGATGAAGGCGCAGAAGCAGTATCGGTTGAGCGGGCGTGAACGCGGCACACGTCTTCGGGTATGGGTCAGGAGTCAAGATTTGGGCGGATATTTCGCCAAGCGATCCCACTATGCGGCGTGATTTAGTTCGAGGCTGTACGAGATTCCGTGGTATTAAAGGACTCACAGCTAGCGAGTAAAGCATGTTTATTGTCAGAAAGCAAAGGAACGAGAAGCTACAGTTCAGGAGTCACACCGCACGCGGCAATTTTGCAAAGAGCGAAGAATTTTTCAATGGTCAGACCGTCGCTTTGCGGCGTCATTGCAGCATTCGGCGTGACTCCTGACCCTTCCCCAACCCCCCAACTCCAACACTTTTTTTTTCGGCTTTTCTTTAACTGACTTCAACAACAACCCGACTACCCTAACGACTCTCAACAACACAAAACATCTAGCGTTGTTGTAAAATTATACGTGTACGTGTTTTGTTGCACATGTTTCATATTAGATCATCTCCTGCTGGTTACTAGCTTCCGCTATTTATGAAATTGGTTCCTTTTTTACTTCTCGTAGTTCAGATTGCAAAAAGTCGAAATGAAGAAGTGGAAAATAAAGGATCACGTAGCGAAAGTATTTTCTCAGTGCTATATCTTTTCAACCAAGCAGATCCAAGAAAGGATTTGATGGTTAATTTCCATGTTCTCTGAACGTCTAACCAGCAGTTTATTTCCTCTTTTTATCCTAGAACTGCTAGACAATTTCTAGCAAACGATAATGAAGAATTGACAATAAGGCATAGAGAGTGAGCAAGGGGCTCTTACACATGCAGGGATGGCGCGCTTACAAAATTTGTGAAAATAATATCAATAAATCTTAATCTTTGCCTGTTACAGCACATAAGAACACTGCAGAGCAGAATTTTGACGAGTAATGTATCGTGACCAAAATAGTGAAATTGTGAAAGAAAAAAACATACCACACTGAAGGGCATTATCCACAGGCAAATAACATCTAATGACAAAAAATAGTAAGATCTTCGTGCTCGATTGTCGATAAACCTTGGCATTGTGATTCAAATTGCAAATACAGTTTTTCAAAGCTGTTAACCAAGGTTGGTAGCAAGACTTTATTGTACGAAAAGCCAACGTTTCGGCGGTCTGTCCGCCTTCTTCAGGACTTTCTGAAAAATCGAGATTTTGAGAACTGCCCGCCCAAACACCGTGTTTGGCAATGGATTTAGTTTAACTATGTGATGGAGTGGCAGAGTAGATGTTGAAAGCCTGACCTCAGCCTTTCCAGATTAAGACGTAGAAACCGAACGACCGGTAGTGCGCTGCAGTTGCGCTATGAGTGAGTATGATAGTTAGTGTCATCAATGCCCTTTATATGGTCATAGAAAATTTCGTATCAGAATCGACATAGCGTTTGATAAGAGAACAGTTCACTATTTATGGCAATGCCTTCATCTTTGCGATTCATTTTTGGTGATTTGGACGCTATTCAAAAGGCCTCCAACGTTTTGCGGGCTACTAACTTGGACTCGTGCGACAAGATCGTTCCAGTGACTTGAAAGTATGGTTCTCATGACATAACCTTCGATTTGCACCCAAAGGTGGACAATTTAGATTTTCTAAGGCCGTCAAGATGCTCTTTAATTCTTGTGCACAAGGGTCTGCCAGTCTCTCCTATGTACTGGTCACCGCATTTTTGACAGGTTATGAGATACACCACTCCCATTTCCATGCAGTCGCCTGCTTTTCCAGACGGGCAGATGACACAATCAGCGGTCGTGCAGATTGTCATATGCTCGACTGGCTGAGTTGTTTTTTGAGATTAGGAGGTGGTATATCTATAACTCTGACGGAATCATCGAGGCCGCTTGTATTAAGGATTTTCTGATAGCTCTGCTAAAATCATTAGTCACGAATGGAACACAGAACTAAAATAAAACAAACAGCAAAAATAACGTAAATTTAAAAATGCAAAAATATCTACAAACAAACAATATATAGGGCAAAAAAGTGAGAGCATGAATAAAAAAACACAGTGAAAATATGCACTTACAAAGAAAAGTACAGGACCCATCTTCCCTAACAATCTGCAACACAAAATGACTCTAGACAACAAGTCATTGAGGAAGCGTTTTGACAAATTCGATGCCACCAATATCCTCCTGCTCCTTCGAGAGGGGAACCACCAAGACCTTGAATATACTGCCTTTGAGGAAGGAGTATTTGCCTGAAATTCAAGGAGTAACAACAGCCTAGGTGCAGACGACAAAATCAGCTGGATAATGACGTGAACTACGTTGAAATATTCGTGAAATACCTTCAAGACGTGACAAAGAGATGTTGCGGTTCTCAGAGCAGTGCCAATCACCGCTAAGATGATCCGCCCAATGCCACGCCTCCTTTTGAATCCTTGGCCTCCATTTTTTATTTAAGCCTAGGTAGAAGCGATATCACCTATATTAAGGATACCTATACTCGGAACTGTTATGTTAAAAACTCAACAAATCGTCTCACCACAAAATGTCAACGCAAACATCATCTTCAAAGATAAATCCAGAAAATAAAACTAAAACAAATGTTTACATCCAAAAAAATGATATTCAAATTTCAAACTAAGAAAAGAGATCATATATGCACTAGGCGTCTTTCTGAGACAAAATTACAAGGCACTTTTTTTCGCAAAGATGTGAGCATTGTAAGACACCTTGTTGATACTTGAATTTGGTCCCATTCGCATGAGGTGGGAACAGGCAATTTGAATGTCAGTAGGAACACTGGGAAGGACTAGAAACACGTAAGCAATTCAGCGTTTTCCATTGCCCTGCAATTGGAGACGTACACGCGGGTATAAGATAATGGATAGGTGAGAGTTATCTTCAACAGATGTGTTCTTTGACAACTTTTTCATTGGCAAATTTGGACATCTTGCGGGAATATCTTGAATTTAGGTTATAAGTATCGGCCATAAACACAGAATTTAAAAAACTGTAAAGTACCGAATCAACTGAGTTGTCGTAATGACACTCGTCTCCGCTAGCTTTTTGAAGCTATTCATACGCTTGACTATTCTTCCTCGACGAAAACGATACCTCCTTTCCACATATTTTTCTGTCCCTAGCTGAATAGTACACATTTAATCACGTCTCTGATTAGGCAATCAACTACCTGGTCAAATGGTTTAGTAGTTTTGCCATTGCGCTGGTATCTTCTTTTTTCAAACGTCTTAAAAGTACTTCGATGCTTGCGTTCCTCCAGAAAGAGATCGTCGAAGCTTACTGGATGATTTGTGTGAGAATAACCTCGTTCTTTGTTCACACTAACTCCACCAAGTGGTATGCTTCTGCTATATAGGCTGTTCTCAAACTTGAGACGCCTCTTTTTGACTAGTACTTCCGAAATGTCTTCTTCAATCATGTGTTGAATATTTCGAAGTCGACTATGATTCTTGGTGGAGCCATGTTCGCGTTAGTTTATTGCAGCTGGCAATGAACTTTTTCAAAGACTTTTTCATATGTTTCTTGCGTCTTGTTACGCACAAGCGCGTAGGCAAAAGGAAGCTAAGAAGAGCTTTTCAAGACCGATGGGTGACAAAACCTTCTCACTTCATGTTCATTTTCAAGGCTCGCATGTATTGCGTACAACTGTGCGTAGTCACCCAATTTTGCCGGCAGGATTTTATGAATACCATCCATAATCAGAGCTTTCATCCCTTGCTCACACGCCATCTGTAATCAGTTTCAAGAATCACATGTAATTATGGTGCGATATGAACACCCGCTCTCAAGGTGTCATTTAAAAAGTATAGGTGGTACATTGGTGCCAGCTCTTGTAGAAATGGATTCGAAGGTTTTGCATGTCTTTAGAAATACAGCTCCAGTTGATCGAGTGATGCATAGGACATGACTTCGCTCTACAAGGAAACAACCCCGTTTGTTTTCAGTACAAATGCAACGCCTAACCTTTGTAAACTTTTACGCCGTGTGGCTAGTCCTCTTTTGTAGAAGTGATCTACCATTTCCTCTCTCGGTTTTCCCTCAATCACTGCCTGGAGTATATTCTTACAGACTTCAAATACAGAAACCGATGTCAAATCAGCAGTATTTTTTTATTTTCTGAACACGTCTGGAAAAGACTTCTCCAAAGAAGTTGACTTTCGCCGTTGAAATATGCCATAAAAGCGGATACTTCAAGAAGAAGTTATGTACCTCGTACACTTCGCCCTGTCAAGAGAAGATTTATAGGACAGCAATTATGATTTTTCAAGGGTCGTCATAAATTTCGTTTCCCACTACCTAAAACGAACTAACCGCTTAGCGAACACGATGATAGATAGAAACTTTTTATAAATTTCCATCACGAAACCTCTGAATTAAGCCGTCCTAGCACGTTGAAAATCCTACTGTGTCCAATCACTTTGACTATTGTTCATACAATCTGTTCTACTTTCAGGTTTTCCTCGTGCACTATACTTTAGACCGAATCGAATAATTATTCAATTATTCGAACAAGTCATTCGAATGCGAATGACTCGAAAATTCGAATATTCGGAAACCTATGATTTCGAATTTTACTCAATAGTCGAATATTAAAAATTTTGATTTTCGAATATTATTCGATATCCGAATACTCGAAAAAAATTTCAAATTTGCTCAAGTATATTGTGCACCACTCCTTTTAAAAAAACGCGTTCCAGCGCCGTTCGCAAGACTTCATCATGCTCAAAGTGTATAACAAAAACCGTAGATAATCGTGCCTCAAGCGACAACAGCCGCGGCCCTGCCTACCGTCATGTAAACCCGAGCTTCTAACTTGCAAGTGGCGCCCAGCCTTAGCATTAACGGAATCGGGGAAGATTAAAATCAAACAAGTTTTAACATCACTTACCCTTACGGTCATGTGATGACCATGTTACTTCTCGCAGGCCCTGCAGGCATATACTTCACTCCTTTGGTTTCTTCTTTGGAAGATGAACACGTACGACATGCGAGTCCCAGGGATCCTATAGCAGATGGTGCCGTGAATTCCTTTTTGGCTGACGTCCTTCTTCCCGATGTACTGAGTTGATATTGATGTTTGACTTGCCATATTCGAAGAGAACAATACCACAAGTGCACAAGAGTGGGATATAAACGATAACAATACTTGGTAACCGTGGCCATTCATAAAGAATCGTTTGTAAAAAAACAAACCTTTGAATGTTGCGAAAACCGGCTTTCATGTCTGCGAAACGATAACCTAGACGGAATTATGATTATTTTTTTCCAGAATAAAGCACACTACTGCAGAGGGTCAAAATCGTTAGCAAAATTTGCTTTTTGAACTGCTTAATATGAATTAGTTTGCCTTATTAGATAGTACACTATCTAAGGTCTTCTTTGGTAGCGTCAGAAGGCGAATAAGACCGGGTGCTTTTAACTTTTCAAAAGTTACGAATTTATTCGGAAAAAACGCATATCCCTTTAGAAACCGTTTGGCAGGTAGCAGATGCAGATCTAGAACCAGCTTTCCGCGATGCACCTTACCGTATACATCGCATCTAAAATGGCCACGGTCACCAAGTATGCTTTCCTTGTTAGGCATCACTGATGAAGCCGACTGCTTTCTGGTCCATTTGTAACGGGCATACAGAAAATAACATCAACTAAGGCCGTATGCAAGTACATTTCCGCGGGAGGGGAGGGGATCTGTGAGGGGAAGCGCCATATCTCGCTGCTCTAGATATTTTTCTTCCTTCTTCTCTATCTTGCTTATAAAGGTTCTCATATTCTTACACCTGCGCATAATGGATGCCAGATTACTGCTATACAAGATTAAACATTCACTATTTCTTCCGATCCCCTGGGGTCTTCAGGGTCCCCAGGGGATCGGAAGAAATAGTGAATGTTTAATCACATTTTCATTTTTTCAAAGTCATTTATCTTCCTGAAAAATCAATGAAAACGCTGCAAAATGTCACAGAAGATATACTACGATACTGCTGAGCATGTTTTTGGCAGAAGAAATGGAATCTGAAGATTTTAGTGTTTTCGATAATCCCTGGCTTGCGAGCTACGGTTCATCGAAGATTTTCATATCTTGAAATTTCACTCATTTCTACCATAAACATCTTTAGCAGTGCTGTAGTGTATCCTCAGTACAATTTTAGAGCATTTTCATCAAGTTCTCAGAAAGATAAATAGCTTTGAAAATGTGAGGTGATCCCCTGGGGATCCCTAGGGGATCAGACGAAATAGTGAATATCTAATCTTGTATGGCAGCAACCTGGAGCCGTTATGCACAAGTATCAGTGTATGAGAACCTTCAAACGCAAGATAGAGAAAGAAGAAGAAAGATGCATAGACTAGCTAAATATGACGCTTCCCCTCTCAGCTCCCCTCGCCGCGGGGATGTACGTGCATACGGGCCTAGACATCAACATTAACACGAATAACTCACGTTGTCAGGCCTGGCACATCCACACAGACGTTGGCTCGTAAGTGTGTTCTATATTGCCAGACTTCTTCGAGTTTACGTTGGTACGTTTTCGCAAGAGTTTTTGGGACACTGGGGCGCTCAGGATAAGACTTGAAAAAGAACCATTTCATTAGGGGAGTAAACTTGCATTTGTACTCAGAAGATTCAAAAAAAAACAAATAGAATGTACCTCCAAACGCATTTCAGCTCTCAGTCCTCTGTCTGTTCACGGTATGCACGTTCAAACCGAGCGAAATCCATGCGGCAGTCCTTTAAAACTTGAGCGCTAATCTATAAAAATGCATATCTCACGCAAAAAATGAGGAGGGTCTAATCACGTAGTTGATTATACTAAGAAAGCAAATTCAAATACTTGTAATTGTCGCTCAAGATTTTGTAGCAGAGACAGCTGCATGTACGTCTACGCCGGCTCGCATACTTGTAATTATTTCGTTAGACAGTCGCTTATAAACTTCAGATTTTGTTCGAATAGCCGCTTTAAAAAAATCGTTCTTAGTAGTTTTTATCCGTTTACGAAAAGACAGGAAATTACCTTGGTACATATTGCCCAAATTGATTTTTAAACATTTCAAACTCCATAGCTCTCACGCCCATCCATTTGGTAGGGTTTATTGATGAAGCCACGAGCTTTTAGGTGGGCATCAAGGACCCGAACAAGTTTCAAATCAATTTAGAAATAGAGCCTAATAGATTATGTTCGAATTTTTGGTGCTGTAGATAGCCGCTAAAGCAGACATTTCAAAAAGGAAATAAAAATGCTGACGTCACCCGAAGATACGAAGATTAGGCAAGCATAGCATAGCATTGATTATAGTGCTTATCCATTGCTTGTCCTGAAAACATTGTTGGTCTCGGAATAGTATTTACGTATTTACTACAACTTTCTCCTATGCGATGATAACGTAGGCATTCATACCCAGCCCATGAACTGGTGTAATGCATGTGGCAAAACGATGTACACTCACGACTACGACCCGCTGGTGGGGCGTACGTGTACTGCCATCTCAGACACGACCTATCCGTATTTGTGTCTCCAAGCATTGCGAATTTACGGTGAAATTACTTGAGATTCTGGCAGATGCTTGAAAACGTGGCTCTAAGTAAGGTACTAACTTCCGAACCATACGCTCTATCGCTGATAAAGGAAAAAACGAAATAAGCCCTGGCAGCCGACAAAAAAATCATCGCGATGCGATTTGTGCAATAGGACACATATCGGTGTCGAAAAAAGGCAAAGAATTCTGCAAATGTAAAGAAATTACGCTAAACACTGCTTTTGGATGCCAAAAGAAAACTCAGAACGAGCGCTAAAAAGTGTATTTTCACCTTATCGCTGCACAGATAGGTCCAGAACCAGTCCAGTATCCGAGACCAGCGATTCGAAAGTCGCGATTTCGTAGCTATAATCATATAATTCCCCGGCGACGGAATCGCGACGATGGAGTTGCTGTAAGTATGGCCAGAGCTAAAGTTAGAACTGAGGTATGGTTTATCCCCCAGAGTTGCTTCAATATAAACCATCGGCATGGCTGCCTTGATCGTTTTCACGTTGACTCCAGCAGATTCAGGACACAATCGAAGCTGACATGTTAAAACGACCAAAAGCAGCCACGTTGATGGTACCCGTAAGAACTCTTGGCACAGACGATATGTCCGAAACGGCAGAATCGGTATAATGAACGTGTCGTGGATGCGCTGATAGCAATAAAATATAATAACGCTTTTAACTTTTGCTATGCAAAGAACGAGAACTAGAAAGACTGAAAAGAAGAATGTCAGGAGACGAAGGTGTGTGCGCAATAAGACGATGAAGCATGAAGTTATATAATGTATTCCAACGTTAGTATTTCAGTAATACATGCATCAAAGAAAATAGGTGTGCTAACAACGATAAGCATGTTGGGCACAATACTATATGTATAGCTCAGACAATTCGAAAGAAAAGGAAGCTCTCACGGTGAAGGTTTTGAGCCCATATATGTAGATAGAGTTAGGGCACACTAGGTTATAGATAACATGGACTAGAGAATATCGTTTCGGAGACATTCAAAGAGCAAAACATTCGTCCATCTGCATTGAGAAATTTCCGCGCGTTACTTGCGCAACGAACCGGAGCCCGTATTTTCACCGTTTTAAATCCTGCGATTTCCCTCCCCCCTTGGGCTCTGCAGCTAACAAATCGCATACGCGTTCAAGAATACTGCGCCATCGCCATGCAGCGGCCTCCATAGTAGTTGCGCATAAAGAAAACGAAGATTCACAATATTCGATGTATGTTCACATTCGATTTACAAAAGTGATAGATGTGAACAAAGAGATGAAATAGCGAAGAAGTCTGTCATGAATCAAAATAACAGAATGTGAGCTATGTAATCGGCAAATAGTCAACAATTGAAATGAAGCAAAAAACAATCTATAACACGCAGTTTTTGATCATGAAAAATTATGAGATGTAAGCAGCTGATAGCTGATCCAGTTTCAAAACTAAGTGCTCGTATAAGGGGAGCGTACGAAAGCTCAAATTCAATATTAAAGCATGAATGCGTTTGATCCTTAGTGTATTCTTGTACCAAAAAAGGCATTTCTGAATGGGGCTCTCTTATGGGATCAGTAATCCAAGTATTCGCCTCCAAGTAATTCTTATGCTTTTAACACTTTTACTCTATATACAACATTTAGAACCATTTGCACAGATTTTACTAATCAAAAATCTCAAGCGATTGATTGAACCGTAACGGGGCTTTATATAGGCGAGTCGGGAAGTAAGATGCAAAAGAATTTTCCGTCAACGTCGAGCAGTAAAATTGGCGAACACCAATCATTTTCATTCAAGAAGCTTAAGCTGTTATAAACGATTTCCGTGTGTATAGCGGGCGTGGTCCTGCACATTTGAACACATAGGAAAACTTGTCTGGCTTCCGTTTTAAAGCATTAGTGTATGTACTCTCTAGCTAATAGGTTGTAACATAAGTCTTGAGACACTCTCATTTCTTAAGTCATACACTTCACATTTTCAATAGGTTCCAGGACAGCATTCGATAGAGCATGCAAAAGTTCGCACCATCCGACAGTGTAAGTTTGCATCCAAAATCTGAGTCGTACTGAAGGCTCACAAAATCGCGAAAAATTCATATCTTTGTTCAAAAAAAAATTCTACGAATCTCTAACTTACTTATAAAACTTGCGCACTACATCAGACACTCGTATGTAACATTTTTGGATTCTTTCCTCATTTAGAAATCGAGAAAACGGAAATTTTTATGTTTCTACAGAAACCGAGTTATGCTGTTTTCCAGTAGTTGTATACTACAAGCCCTTGGGAGTATAACCATATATTTTCAGCTTTCTACAAACCTTTTTTTCGAGAAATATTGACTTTAGCATAGAACACCCGAGTGAGGAGAGCTAATTCGGTAATTTTCGAAAATTAGGGCCTGTGGAAACCTCAGAGTGGTTTACTATATGGCTGTACTTCTAAGGGCATATAGTATACAATTACATCAGTGAACAGCATAGCTTCGTTTTTGTATAAACATCAAAATTTTCGTTTTCTCGATTTCTAAATGAGGAAGAAATCCAGAAACGGTGCCATGAGTGTCCGACATAGTATGCAATGTTCTTGAGCTAGTTAGAGATTCGTAGGATTTTAAACGAAGATATGAATTTATCGCAATTTTTTGACTTTCATACGACTCCGATTTCGGATGCAAACTCACACTGGGTCGAAGTTGATGCGATTTTGCACATCATCTTGTAGAGCTTGCTTTGCTCTATCGAATGCTCTCCTGACCCTACTAAACATGTGAAATGTACGACTTATCGTCTTAAGAAGTTAAAGTGTAACAAACTTATGTTACAACCTAATATTATAAACTGCTGCACTCATACGTTGGCAACGTCGGCAAAGCTCTAGTCTTCTCCGCCTTCTCCTCCACATTCGAGCGACGAACTCCTCTATTTGCCAAAATTAGTGAAGCGATCGAGAGGCTATAAACTGTAATCCGTTGCTACTCGACGCTAACAGTTCCCATTGTAGTAAAAGAATTTCCAGTTGAGATCCAAGAATCCATTGCACATGTGTTTTGCATCAATGGTTCTCATGTTTGAGAGTGTCTCATGAACGTTGGAGTTTCAACTTGCTTACACCTTCATATAGAATACCTCATTCGTTATTTCGGCATTCATCAAACGCAGGTGATCGTTTATTACTTGCGTGGTTAATGTTCCTCCAGAGAATTTTTGCCACTCTACTTCAATATGAGCGATTATATATATTAGTGAAACAAACAGTATATCTTGTATATAATGTTAAGCTTTCCAGGATTGGTAGTTCTTCCTTTGTTGACAGTAACAGTCAACAATCAGTATTGTCTACGTTTCGGCGGAGATCGGTTTTGTCAAGACCTCCAACAATATTGTATCGTGTACGCCTACTCTGACAACGTGTCAGACCACTACTCGCCGTTTAGTGTGATGGATATATATCTCAATATATCCTGTGTTTTTTTTTTGGTATATCTTGTGTTTTCGAAAAATAGCTACCGTCTTCTCATATAAATCCATTCTGCAGCAAAATGCTCTTCTCTTGCTGGTGTGATCTTGTATGTGTTAGGAATTCCTCTCTTCGCTGGCGAAGTTCCTGGCCTGTTAATAAGAAAATCATCTTTGAGCAATTTTCTTCTAAAGAATTTAAGTTCAAAAAAATCATAAAGTAAAATATAGAGTAACGGCATAGGCTGTGCAATGAGAGAAAGACACGGAATCCCGCATAGGGCTTGGCAGGTCTGGCATATGTGTAAGCTGAAATCATTCTTAAAGGTAAAAGCAGGTTAGAAATTGTGTAAACTTGTGCAAGCTTGTGCAAACGTGCATATGGCTACTAAAAAATTCAGCAGCTTGCAAACAATTTAAAAGGAGGTCATTACTTGCATGTTCTCACAAGATCTTTTTCAGCGCGATAACGAAAAGTTCTACCTACAATATATAATACAATTCGATGGTTTATAGCGAAAACGCGTTCAAATATAAATGTGGCGTGCAGTAGTGAGTTGGAGTTGTATGGAAATTTTGTGTAAGACAAGGATGTGCCAATTTTCCTCAAATTCGCTGGCAACATACAATTTGGGCCGGCTAAGGCGCTGGAACGAAGCCTCAAATACTTTCATTCTTCCCCCTAATCTGTCGCTAAACTTATCGGCCCAAACAATCCCCTGCTTTTCTTCCGTTTTGTCATGGTTCTAGTTATTGTGTATAGTCTTTCGCTGTTCTTTACCACTTCCCAATCATCGATCGCTTAGGGAGGGGGGGGGGGGTAACGTTTCAAACTTTCAGCTCTGCACTGTTCTTTGTAACGATTTCTTCTGTCTCTCCGAGATCGAATTCGATATGTTTGATCTCGATCGGAGTCAAGTTACGAGTAGCGAGTTATGTAGTAAGTAGCAGATCGCCTGAGTGCACTTACTTGTCCAAAGAATTTTCTGGTCAGGAGTAAAAACAGTAACTGAGTTTTTGCTGCAAATTGTTAACGTCAAGAGGCTCACATATTTATACCAACAATTCTATTATAAACAAAGATTACTGGAACAGATAATTTGTGTACCTGAATGAAAGGAATTTATACCAAATAAATGTGTATAAAATATGCATAATTTGTGCAAAAAAGTGATTTCAGTAGATTCCTAGTATCTAACATGTGAGAACTGAGTGTACCGAACATATAATCAATAGTTCCACCACTCATCAGATGTTAGCTGATTCTGAGTTGATCGGCATCGAGGAGGTGGATTCCCAAGAACGGTCAAAAACTCCGCTGTTCTCCTTTTGCTGGTCTCCGAACTGCCCTGCGCCCCTCTCAGTGACTACACGGGTTCTGGCCGGTCTCTAACTTTTCTACTGCTCCATATGCGTCCGAATCCAACACAACATGCTACTGTCGCAAACAGTCTATAAAAAGATTCTTACAGCTGAAATTCCGCAGAAGTCATCCGAACTCACAGCGTGATTGACAGCACGAGAGTAAGCAAAACAGCTGATGGTCGGAAATTGTACTTGCGCTTCAATTTCGGTTCGATCTTGACCCCGTCTTGCCCGATAATCGTCACCGTAGCCACTTGTCTGGCCAACTGATCGTTACCGGCCCAGAGTTCGCAGGCGTACTCACCATAGTCTTCCATTTGCACCTGTACTTGAATATATGTCATGAAAACTATCAGAGCGATTAAGCTACCTTTCTGATGGCTAGAATTTGTCCTTGTGCTTTCAGTGACACACGATCTCCATCTACAAATAGTGGCTCGCCATTCAAGGTCCATTCCTGAAAGTTTGGGTTCATAAAATATAATTTCTCAGTGACTTGTTTTTGCAATGAGAAACTGTAGATTAGTTGGAAAGAATTTCACTGTTATGCTTACAGCGGCACAGAGTACTAACACCCAAGAAATCCTGATAGCGTAACAAGCTTTTTAAGAAAAAAAAACTCGGTGTCTGTGACCAAAAAATATTTCTCGGGCGCTAGAAGTACAGACATCCACTGAGATATTTAGATGCATTTTTTGTTTTTAATACTGCTATGGTGGTTCTAGACCGAATGAATCAATGCCGAATCAAATTATGCACCGGGACATTCAGGTGCAAATGCTGTTTGAGCTAGAAAAGCTACTTTTCCAAAACATTGTTTTTCAGTTTTTCTCGCTATTTTTGTTTGAAAATATAAGAAAAAGTAGAGGTTGGTCAATATCGTGCCTAGGAGGTTTCGATAATTCCACATCTAAAAACGTTATTGAGCCCACGGACCAAAATAAACAACAAATCCCTGATCTTATTTATAAAGCTGAATGTCTGTTCGTCTGTTTGTCTGTCCATACCTTCGATACATAGAGCCACGTACTCTGGTAACCTTCACTTTGAGTGTCATGAGAGGACACAACCTTCACCTGGAGAGGAGTACAAGTCATCCGAAGCGAAGCCCCGGATATTATGACATAACTAATGACTAACTATGTAAGGATGAATGTGAATGAGGCATATAGTAGTGACATCCAAAGAAAAGCTCAAAATAGCGAAAGATTGCGTCTTCATGGCCTTTTTTGCTGAAAAGAGGGTTTTTCTTCAAAAATTCAGTTAGAAATTAGGATAAAACTTATCAGTTAACCTTTCTATAGACTGCGATTGAGCGTTAAAGGTTCATGAAAGCCGCTGGAGTTCAACAAAAACGAGAAACTGCGCTGAAATCTTGCGCAGAGAGTCGCCACGTAAATGCTGGTCTATCTCGTTATAGAGTGAGATTCAAGACTCGCGACGTTGTCAGTGCTCCTGGCCGTGTCATGAGGATCACAACGATATATAATATTATAGGGTTTCGTTATGACCCCGCGGAGATCAATGACCGGAGCCAAATGCCCCGCCGGCTCTGGTCTCTCTCCGCTGCTCGTCTGCGTCTCCGCGCGCTGCGAGCTACCTCGCTACCCCAAGTGCGGGGCGCGGGGCATTTGGCTCTGGTACCCTTTTCTTCGCTGTTTCGAACTCAATTTTAGCAAGCTATATATCATTTTGAAGCTCTTGATCTCTATTTTCACGCTGACAACGTCGCAGGACTCCTTTTTTATGATTCAAACAAGAAATCCGGCAAAAACCTTGTTTTTGAAAATCTTTCGTTTTTCTCCTAGTTTGACTCTTTTCACGCAGTTTTTTTGTGTAGTCGATAGGTCTTGTTTCTGTCTATAATGTAGACAACGTCGCCGTGCTTATTTCTTTGCTTATGCCGCTTTTTTTGTAGAAATTACTAAAAAATGCATTTTTCTTTACCTTATTCTTTTTCAGTAGTTTCGCAACGAATTTTCTCCAGCTTGGACGATACTTGCTCAGAATGATGAGCGAAAGAATCCAGACAACGTCGCAGGGTACAAGAGGGACGACGCGGGGGTAAAAATTTAAAGGACGCATCAAAAATCAAAACCCCGTGTTGCGAATTGGTGGTCCTGCAGCGAAAACTTGCACTCTGTAAAGCCGCCGAATGAAAGATTTCAAATCTTATTGCAGCGTTTTTATCCGGTTTACAGCCGTTTCTTTTGCCTTTTATGTCTGTTTTACGTCATATTCTCTTCTCTGATCTTCTTTGAACAACCTTCACTTTTGACGCACTGTCTCTAGACTAACGAAGGTATGTCTGTATGTAAGTATGTCTGTCTGTACGTATGTTCCGAATAGAAAATTCTATTTCTGAACCGATCCGGACCAAACTTGGCACACATACACATCGGGCCCCGGCGGGTGTCATAGGCTACTTTTCGTTATCGATCGATATCGATTTTATCGATTTTTTGCAGAATTTGAGCTACAGGGCTGGGAGTTGGCACACGGGGGTAATCGAGCATGCTGATTACAAACATATTATTGACAGGCCCGGGCGGAGCCGGGTTTGTCAACTAGTTCTGACATAAACTAAAGCAAATCTTTGACGCATTCTTCGAGAACTCGCCCAATTTGAGTCAAGACACGAGCACAGCCACATGTGTCACCTGGACAAAATGCTTCGAATTTACGCAAACGGCGAAGACCTTTGGTAGCCTGATTAAGTGGCACTTCTTCGTGAATACACTTTCCATGTTGCTTTTGAAAAAAAGCTGAAGCAGTGGGGAACCATGTAAACAGCCTTAAAGGCAGTGTCCGTGCAAAAACTCGATTTGTAGAAAATCCACTTGCCGGAGGTTATCCGCAACGCTGAGTCCGAAAATCCACATTGGAAGGCGCGAAAACGGCGAGAACAAACTAAGGCAGAGATGCAGAGTCGCTGCGGGGCCCTACATTTTGATGGTGGCAGCATGCGACTCTGTCGCATAGCAGGAATTTGGATTGCTCGGAGGACCCCGCACCAAGGCGTAAGTTTCCCCATATTCCGGTCGTTTTTCTTGCTTTAGGTCGAGCGTTACGACGTCGCACTTGTTGTGTCTGAGGGGGGCCACTCTCACATGGGACTAAGATCTCGAAACCCCCATCTTGCCCGGACACTGCCTTTAAAGGAACCGTCCACCAAAAAAGGGTTCTCGAGCTTTTGGCAGCCTACGATAGTGACAAATTCTATCAAGCCAATGCCTAAGTCGCGGCTCAAAATGTTGCTTCGAAAGCAAGAAAATCGCTTTGGAATAGCGAAGAGACATAAGGGTGGTGGTAGGCACCGCCCCCTCGTGATCCCCGTCCCTCTGTGCGCCCATCCGATCACTGTTCCGAATAACCGGCTGGGGTTCAAAAGGAAATTGTCGGGGCTTCGGGGTTTTTGCGGATTCTCGACTTTACATTCAGATTCAGGGGCATGAGAAGCCCCGAAACGAACAAAACATGAAAGTCCAGAATCTGGGTGGACGGTGCCTTTAACTTTTGAAGTACTATCATCTGCGGCTTACCATACGCTGTGATGGATGAGACAAGCCGGCGTAGCAGTCGAGTAGGAGAGTTTCATTGACGTTGATTACGGTGTCTTTCAATGTGACATTGAAAGAATTTTCTGTAAGCAAGGGCTTATAAAAGGAAAATAATCAATAATAAGGAAAATACCAAAAATCCTCAATGTTGCGCTAGCTTGGATTGAGCCAGCTTCGTTGACTGCATGACATGTGTAAACTCCCTGCAAAGAAGCTTGTATCCTTTGATTGAACTGGCTTGGCGGCTGAAGGCGTGGCTTCGTGACCTAATTAGGGCTAGGTAATGATCAGAGAGCACGCTCGCGGGAGAGACGCAGACTGCGTTGCGGGCGCGAGGGCTTTAATTAGGTCACGAAGCTCCGCCTTCCACCCACCAAGGCAGTTGAATCAAAGGCTATGTTAATTACAGGTGATTATGTGAAGACCTACCTGATCCTCGGTGGTAACATTAACCACATAGAGATGATCGTCATTGGGTCGTACAAAGAGACGATGCTGCAAAGCGGCTGGAAAAGCTGCTCCTCCATCTTTCGACCATTTGATCACAGGGGGTGGTATTCCTAGAGTAGGATATACGATAGCTACAAGAGGAACACCTACCAGGTAATAAACTACAAACCTGTCGCAGCGCACATTATCCTGGCATTTTGTCCCACAAGCAATGACATATCGTCCGGTTCACTTGAAAATACTGGCACTTGGAAAACCTGAAAGTAAAAATTACTTAAGCTTATAATTTTGATTTCAGGCATAAATCGCCACCTTCAATTGTGACCGAATGCTATGCTCGGCAGCAAAGCGATTCCTAACTACACACTGATACTCAGCCCCATCTTGAAGTGACACATCCAAAAGCAACAGTTCAGCGCTAACCATCTCCTGCCCGTTTATAGTTCCTGAAGACGGAATAAGTGAAGAAAATATTTCAAAAGAGCATGACTTACCATTAACAATAGAACTGCTATTGACACTCATTAGAGTTGTTGAATCTGGAGCCAAAGTACGCGGTCGACCTTTTTCAATGACTCGCCACTGAAAAGAACTTGATTTCAGCTTCGAGAACAATAACTGGTAGTCCTCACAAGTATATCTAGGGACATTTAAAAAAAAGATTTATGCATAGTTGGTTAATATTTCCCATTTGAATTACAGTTTTCAGAAATTCCACTGACCGTATGATCAAAAAGGTAACCACGTTATACAAGGACAATGTGCTTGATTCTTTCGATAGAAGTTCGATAAATTTTTAAGCAAAGCTGACATTCAGCAAATTACTTCCTCCCTCCCCCATACTCAGCGGTCCAAAAAGAAGAGTCCCTCTAGAGTGTTTCCTTCATCGTTTTGAAGTCGTTATGAGTTACGATACTTACGATCACACTGAATAACAGAACTGTATAAAATCGTGCAGATAAGTCGTTTTTTTGTGATTATAGAGGAGTTTCAAGTTTTGCAATCACAAGAGAACTCTCTTTCCCACTCTTAAAATTTCACTATTACAAGCTAAAAAGTCTGAGCTTGAATTTCTCAGAAGTTTTTATCGCGTCCACAGATGCCTACCTACTGCTGTGAAGATGAGCCAAAATATTTCTCTCTATAAGAGCTATTTATCGTCTTACACAGAGA
>CATQJL010000305.1:56046209-56067853 GCA_958299035.1 Cylicocyclus nassatus | reverse complement strand
AAGCAGTGGTATCAACGCAGAGTACTAAACTGATATTACTAGTAGAGATAGCCGGACAAATCGATTACACAATGTATGCACACAGGTGAACGGTTTACAGAGACACGGCTATGTTTGTAAGTGCTCGACATTGTACAGACTTCGAAAGATTCGTAGTGCTAGGAAATTGCTCAAGTGCATAGAATCGATTGGAATTTTTCAATCGAAAATTACTTGAAACCCTACAGATCCTGAAAAAAAAGCTTAGAGAGATGACAGTGAGGCAAACAATGCAGGCTTTCTGTTTTGAAACTTTCGCTGAGATTCTGGGAAGGAACAGTTGGAAAATGAAAAAAGGGATCTCTTGTCTCTTTGGAGCTCCAATTACTCACTAAGTAGAAATATTTGTGGCCCTATGCATACCACCAAATCTATAGTCGAATCATTTCATATGATCATGTGTGTCATTGCACATACAGTCCACCTTTGGCGTCCTCACCCTGGACTTGCAATCGCAAAAACGCAAGAGGCTTACCGATTGTCATCGATTACATCAATTTGAGGTGATAAGTACCTAAAAAGGAAAGAAAATGTTAAGCACACTTTGAAAACACTTACATGAAAGGTTGTTTTTCCCACGAAATCAGGATGGGAACGCCGAGGTGGACTGTGTGTGCAATGACACAGACGATCATACGAAATGATTCGACTGTACACAAGAGTAAGACCATTTTGAGCAAAATACTTTTCGCTAATAAGTTGAGCTCAAGCATCTATGGCGCAGATTTTCATGCATGCATGAAGTCTTATACTACAGTACGATAGTATAAATGTCCAAAGAAATCCGATTCTACATGAGTTAGAAAAGCATATAAATTAGAGCCAGATCATGAGTTCCAGCATTTATGGTTCAAATTTATCAAAAAAGGATAATGGAACGGGATATCTCTTATCTCAAAGATATAGAAATATTGAGACATCAAAGCAGAATCCGATGTTTATTTAGCTAATGAATTTTGCAGGGAGGATATCTGCGCCTCACTTTTACATGCCATATAATAGCTCATAGCAAAAAAAATTAATGGAAAAATCGTCAAGATGTTCTTTGATAATTTTCGACGTACAATAAAAGCTTAGCAATCTCAGAAAGATTGGTGCTGTGAGGAAGGTCAACAAACACTCTGAAGTGTCTCTGAATGAGTCCGGTCAAGATGCCGCTTGAGCTTAGAGATTTGCTGAAAAGTTCGATCGCAATTCACTTTATATTTTATAAAAATTGTATAGAGGAGAACCAAAAAGCATACCAGATTAAAATAAAGAGCCGGCTGACTTTGAATACACAAAATGCTCTTCCATACAGAGAAAATTGCACATTTTTTAGACAGCATATCGAATCAAGCCATGTATTTGATGCTTGCACTTTTTCCATCAGACTTCGTCAAATTAGCCGAAAACAAGCTGGCTATAGAGAGAAAGCAGATATAGCGTGAATCACGAGCCGAAACTCGACGCATCCAACCGGAAAGCACTCGGATTCGGCAAGCCGGATGCTCTTCGGAAGCATCAAAGCCATGCGGATCGAGCAGTACTTACTGGAACACAGAGGATCTCGTGTCGGGGGCAATGACGGCGCTGCGACTGTTTACACAAGGCTGAAATCACTTCAGTATAGTGGTGGATGAGATGCAATATTCTGTCTAATAGATCTAACCACGGCTAAATTGATTTTTCGTTCGAAACATTATTTTGAGCTCAAAAAATTGGCTTAGTTTAGCATGGAAGTGAGAGTTTAACATAGAGAGTGAAACAGAGCTTCAGCCCTCTTTCGAAAATTTGCGTCTGGTAAACTTTAGTGCTTCCCATTCTTACATATTATTTCTTTGTTTTCATCTTTATCGAAAAATGTTAAGATTCAATACATGACTTTTGAAGCTAGTCAAAAATATCGATATGATGCAAGAATCACTAATTCTTCGTCGGGGAAGTCTTATTTATTCAATATTTTTCATGAGTTCGCTCTTGGCACCAGAATATTCGAAAATCATAGGCTCACAATATCTCAAACAAAGATCAAACCATCCGTCGAATTTTTCAAAATAAAATTCTCGTCCATAGATTATTTGGCCTTTCCACAGCCTGAAACCGAGCATGCGCAAAATCAACTAAGACGTTCTTGTAATGAGATTATGTGAAAGAAGGACATATATACACAAGTTGTTTTACTTCGAACAACTTTGGGCGACCAGCTATTGAGAGAACTCCATGTACGAGCTCCGTGAGCACATGGATTTGGCGAGGAATTGATTGAAAAACAAAAAAATCTACCCAGCCATTATGAGACTTGGGACGGCTGATACATTGACCTAAGCAGTTCAGTTCGGAGCTTTTCTAATCACTGAAAAGGTTATTGTTAGCTAAGTATAGGAATACTCTAAGAAGGGCAGGTATATGACTCGCAGTGGAGTCTCCCTATGAGATTTATATCAGTCGAAAGGTCTTTGAGTGCTGTTTTCAAGACAAGCTTTCATATCTGCTTATCGGTTTAATGAATAAAGTTAGAGGCATTTTTCTGCTTCCAATTTGCATGGTCAGGTACTGTGTAAATGACCTAAATTCGTGATAAATGCGGATTTGCTCCAAAGTTACATTCCCAAATGTCCGAGATATATTTATCCATATAAAGCTGAATGTCTGTATGTATGTCTGTCTGTCTGTGTGTCTGTATGTATGTACGTATGTTCCGAATAGAAATTTTTATTTCTGAATCGATCCGGACCAATGGCACATATACACTTCGGGGCGGGGCGGGTGTCGTAGGCTACTTTTCGTTATCGGTTGATATCGATTTTATCGCTTTTTATTTTTTGCAAGGTCGGCACAGGGTGATCGAGCATGCTGATTACTAAAACAGCGGGAATAGGGAAATGTAGATGTGGGCACAGGGAAAGGTTGTACGGATGAGTTATCATAGTGTTTGACAGGGCCGAGCGGAGCCGGGCAAGCCAGCTAGTTTTACATTTAAAAAAATTTATGGGAACGGTATTGGAACTACTCACCCGCCTTTGTCCTGCAATAAGCAACCAAAATCAGTGTCATTTGAGGCTAGACAAATGCCTGTAACTTTGTGCAGTGAACCGACTGTTAAGGAAGGTTGTTTTGGAGTCAGCATTCAAAAACCTTTCGACTGATATACATCTCATAAGGAAAGTCCACTGCAAGTCTATACCTTCCCTGCTAAGCGTGAAAATTGCAGATGCATCTGCCAGCGCTCACGCAATGCTGCAGTAGAATTTTCTTGAACCTTTGTTCTTTTATACCATATTAGCTTCATCTATGTCTAAGGGTCCAGCAATCAAGTACCTCCATCAAATCTTGCTATTTTAACATCATTCGCAAATGAATGATTCTGCTGAGTCTTATGTTCGAGATTATTTTTGATCACAGCTCAATGTTTTGTCACCCGCCCCTCTTTTCGTGACAACATCCTGAAACCTTTGCTTCCTTGTGCCGGTTAAAAAATTAATCGAAAAAATCAATGGTCCTTTGCTGACTGAACATTTCACATGATGACAACACTCTTTCGATATATTATTCAAAGGGGTTTTCAGTAATTTTATTCTGATTTTTCCAGAACAATCTATATGATTGTCGTTGTAGAAGCTATCTTTTTTTGACATGTTTCACAATTTCTTGAGCCGAGTATTCATACCAAATGTTCTGTGATAACAATGGCCCGTTTGAGAAATAAACGAATGGATAATCTTCTTTCAACGCTACAGAACATATGGCTACAGAAGTTCATGTACACTTGCAAAGTCCAAGAGTTTACGCACAAGTACTTCACAAATACTTACAGTTAGAAATGACATTCCATAACGGATAATGACATTTACTAGTTAACATTGCACAATGTTCTTGAGAGGTGGACTTTTCTTTGGTAAATAAATAAGTGAATTTCTGTCGGATTAAATTTCATGATCATTTGTACATTCAAATCCATTTTGAAAGAATCAAAATGCTAATAAAACTGTGTTTCAATGTCATTGCAAAGTCTAATCAAGCACACCGTTTTAAGCTATCTCAATTAATCATTAACTCTTTTCCCTCATTTTTGAAGACTCGGGTAGCGGTACATCGGGGTCTTCTTGCGCGTCCTACGGTGATGCTGCTGACAAAAGAAGAAGAATCAGACTATCTGCTAAGAGATAGTACCCGGCCATTACTTCCGACTCATATATAGGATCTATACAAAATTAATTTCTATACATACCCCCATTTTCCAAGAAGTATAAAAACACTGTTTTCAACAGTTTATCTTACATCAAACGCCCATGTGATTTCCGTATTATGTGTGAACTCCTGTTACGGAAATTGAACGGAATGAGTCTTCGAACTAAGACTCAAGGACGCTAGCATTCCTGCTTGCAAGATGAAAAGGAAATGAACGGTAATTATTTATTGTCTTACAATATTAGACGATTAGACATTGCGTGCGCGATTTTGGAAGACACGACGATTTTTGTATCCGATACCGTTGCCACCGTTCTGAAAAATTGTATTATTAAATTTCTGGTGCGATGGGAACCTTGGCAGTGGCTTACAACTGGCGGAATTTCACTGGCGGCTCCTGCATAAGTGCTACCAGGAGCAGGTACGGGGTTCAAAGGTGGAGGTGGGGAAGTTCCATAACTGTTTTGAGCAGGTGCAGGATACGAAGCTTGAGGAGGGGATGCATAACTGGCGGAGCTGGGAAGAGCGTACGAAGCTGGACATGGGCGAGGCCAGTTTTGGACTGGTGCAGGTGGTGGAGGAGGAGGAGGTGATTGAGGAGCAGCAGCAGCTAGTGAAGCATCGGAGTTGTACGCTTGCTGATCTCCATTTCCAGCACTAAGTGGAGCTGAAGGTGCGGGCTGAACCGCCTCAGCGTTTTCATAACCCGAGTTCTGCTGGCGGTGAGCGGTGACTGCGGCAACGACGGCGAAGAAGACGATTACGGAACGCATCTGTAAACAGTTCAGAAACAAAAAATAAAAAAGACAAGCAAATATGAAACGAAGAGTCTACTAGCTTTGCAGCCAATGTGAGTAAAAAGTTTGCAGACTTTATTTATATGCTGGAGAAGTTCACAGTTTTACCACTTATTCGATCCAATAAGCATTTATGGGCGCGCAATAAACGCCAGTGTCTGTTTTCCAACCTTGTTCGCTCGGCTTATTCAACATTCGACAGCTCTCAACCTTGGTACTGGGTCGTACACAGATATGTTATAGCAGATCATGAGCCAGATTTTGGCAGTCTTCACCAGAGCTACAATGAGTCGCAGCTCTACTGTAAAAACTAAGGAAAATGATTAACAAAAATTCGTATTAAGAAAGCATTCCACAAAGTGGCAATAGATATTATGTGTTTATGGAAGCTATTATTTTCTCCATAAAAGTCATTTAGATTGTGAGATCGACTCAAGCAATTTTTCGCACAAACATAAACAGCATACTTTCCCGAACCTGCCTAACCTTATGCGGGTTCAAAATCGCATAAAATGCTCTAGCATAAAATGCCCGTTTTCTCAGACAGTTTACCGGAACTTCCACAGGACAAGGAAAATCTGCAGCGGTTCTGCAGGATTTTATTTACTATTGCAAAGGTGGAAATGCTGAAAATGGGAGCTTCCGCAGGATTTTCACGTCAGACTGATTGAAAACGGAAGCTTCACGGACTCTTTGCAAAGCGACGCGGAACTTCCGAAGAAACACCAGCATTTCCGTAGCACTCTAACATACCAATATTTTTGCAAGTATGTAATGTATTCTCTTACAACGTTTGCCTCGCCAACAACTAGAGTGCATTGTCGAATATTTCATCCGTAGTGCAGAGGATGGAAGTGAGTCGCAGTCAACAGAGCAAGGTTCGAGTCTCGTTTAGGTGTTCTCTTTGGATGTTGTGGTTCGCATTCTTCGGAACTTCCGCAGTACGTTCACAGAACTCCCACAAGTGACTCGGCGGAACTTTATTAGTTTGCCGGAGTTCCGGTCGGTTGTCTGAGGACTATATTGTTCTATTTCCTTTTGCAATAGCCTACCTGTTGGGTCCTGTAGTAGAATACGCGGAGACCGCGTAACCTCTATTCTGCTGAGACACTGCTCAGACAGTCGATGGGATACCTCCGGAGCAGAAGTGGCAGGGTTGCGGGCTTTCCCCAGCGGGGGATTGCCACCTCGCGCTCCGGAGCCCTGCCATTTCACGCATTTTTGTGCTCCGGGGATCTCCCAAAAGTGGCGCACCTCCGGAGCAGAGATTTGCGCGTCGCGGAGAGGGGTCCCATTCGTCCTATGACCGTCACGGTGACGTCACAAATAGGACGAATGGGACCCCTCTCCGCGACGCACAAATCTCTGCTCCGGAGGTGCGCCACTTTTGGGAGAGCCCCGGAGCACAAAAAAGCGTGAAATGGCAGGACTCAGGAGCGCGAAGTGGCAGACTCGCGCCATATGCCCGCCGGAGGTATCCCCTCGACTGTCTGAGTGCCTTTGATCGTCAACGACTAGAATATCGCGCACTATGCTATACTTAACACATTGGCGACCGCAAGCAATGACTGCCACGTAGGACCGCTTGACACACATAATGTGTCAAGGCTTGAACTTCGTTAAAATGACGATTATCTTGGTACAAACTCATTCCAAAAGTTTTCTTTTGCTGTGAATCTCGAAGTAACATCTATCATATTTGTCAGCTTCTACAGCCACTGTAGGTATACTATAGATGGTATGCGTGATTTTATCCGAAAAATGCTGATTGGTCCCTGTAAGTCTTGTTCCCAAGAGGTAGACAGTAAAAAATTTGCTTTGTTGTCAATGTGTTAAAACGCGCCTTCACGTCGAAGAAAATTGTGAAGCGTTGAGGCAGACAGCTTCCTCTTTTTTTATTCTCGATGGAGTGATGTACAAGGTGCAAAAAAGTGCTCTTCCTCCAATTTGTTCCGTTCCTTAGATTTTATGTTTCTTTCTGCTCCGGGAAAATGAAACTTGTTCGATGAAGTAAGAGTTTTTTTTAGGAAGTGGTCTTTCCTTGATAGAATTAGGTAAATCGCTTATAGTAATGTAGCCAGAGCTCGGTACAGATTGCTTAAAGGCAGCGTCCAGGCAAGATCTATCACCCAGATTAGCACATAGTTGTAAAGAGGAGCCTATGAGTATCCGATCTGCGTTGGTCCGATCTTTTGACGTGCACTCTAAAAGGAGATACGGGCCTGTGATACGTATCACAAGCCGCCCCTTCGTATCGCAAACCACCCCTGAGGACGAGTGCTTACGCAGGTGTGCGGTTGCATTGCAGTTGCATTGCAGTTGCACTGCAGACTGCAATGCAACTGCATCGGTGCAGTTGCAGCTCCTCCCGCTGGCATGACGATGAGGACGAGCAGTTCGAAACTCGTCCGCTCTTTGAAGAGAGGGTCCCCAAGAACCGGGTTTTTTGGGAGTTTTGAACAATTTGGACTTAACAATTGTAATCAGGGCCACGGAAAGGCCTCAGAATGGCAGAAACATGAGAGGTGAAATTTTGCCCGGAAGCTGCGTTTAAAGGGCAGGCTGGATACCGTTGAGGTAAAAACAAAATGTTTTCATGGACGGTCCGAAGCGGAACTTCAAAAAGCATGAAGTTCCATAAAGTGAGTCGCTTTTTTGAGATTTTTCTAACAATAAGAAAGGTATTACTTATTGGCCCGTAGTAAAGCTTGATCAGTTGAGGTGAACTCAACTTATCCCATCAGTTAAGCTTAGGTGAGGTGAACTGATGACCGTCCACCTTCCCATGCTATAAGATGGTCAAGTCAACTGATAGTTGGCCATCTGTCCACCTGCTGCAGTCAACTGTTCCACATCCGTTCAAGTTGAGTTGAACTGAACGTGAACGGATGTTAGAGGAATGCAAACAGCGTGTAAAAGAGGAGACGCAGACAAGAGTTGACTGCATCTAACATAAGTTGCTCCTGAGTAACTTACGATACACACAGCTTTGCCAAAAAATGCAGAAGAAATCGGCGCAAAACTGCACAACCGCGCCCGAAAAGGAGAGGATTGATGAACAGCTGATTTTGGCGAGGAAAACAAAAAAACAAATTCTTCTCTTTTTTGTAAACCTTACTGATTTTTTCTCACTGGCTGTACAAGACGAGATCTCATTTATTCATTTCATTGAATACACGCTACTATCATTTCGTTTTTTCATAAAATTTTCGTCACAAATTGTGTTTTTGTTTTATCCGTGTATTTGCTTGGCGAAGTCCTTGATAGCGATCATCATCGATTGCCATGGTGGCCGCTATCAAAGATTGCCCGGCGATGCATCAAGAAGCGAGCTGGTAGACGGAGTCGAACCACGGTCGCGCGCGCGTAATTCCAATCGCTTACCCGTTTAACCAAACCAGCTCGAGTGCTTCTTTTTCAAGTACACATTTGATTGCAATGCCTCGGCAGTGATCCGCATCCAAATCAATAGCTCGCCGTATGCTGGACTGAGGCGCGATGACCTCAACTCCGATTCGCGTCGAGAGAGATGCCTTGATGGGGGGTTTACTACGGGCCATTGTCTCTGGTATGAAGTATTTCCATCGTTTTGAACGATATTTGCTTCCCTTAACTCATCTAGGTGATGTAATGTGGTTTTCTCGAAAAGTTGAAGCATACGGCCAAAGTTGAAAAGCTAGGCATTTTCAATTCTTCTTTGCTCGCCTTCATCTCCCCTTTTCGCTTTTCCTTCTGATGCAAGTCTGCAAGATTTTGGCGCCATTGTTTTGAAGTCCTTTACTTTCTCGCTATGGACAATCCCCCAAGTTTTTAACATGCTAGGCTGTTGGCAACATCATGACAAGTGCTGGAACCCAGCTATTTTTTATCGGCTGAGAACTTCGTTTTTGATAATTCCTTCCATGTGCGGACAACTGTTCCTCGATTAAAATCGCACCGGAACACCCGCAGCGAAGCGGATGAGGTGAGATCATAAGGAGTTGCACGAATATTTAGTCTCACGTCAAACATTTTCAACGACGTGTTTTGAGCTTTCAGAATCAATTGTCACAGTAGCAAATTTCTGTTCCTCCATCTGTTCTCGGAGACTTTATAAACGGTAAGAAGAAGCCTGCATTTTCCTTGGAACCCCTCTTGATTTCGCCTCTTCTGTGGACGACGATAGCTGGAGACTAAGGGCCGCATGCACTAACATCCCCGCGGGGAGGGGATCGCAGCTCAAAAGAAAGCTTTATATTTTGAAACTCCAGATACCTGGATTTCACGTTGTGTACCTATCCGTAAGTATTCCTACTACCCTTCACTATGAACATGTTGAAGAAGAGCGAGAAGCTGCACGAACCGCATTTTCCAGCTTTTGTATGATCCCTGATGATCCCCGGCGCTTTTCTTCAAAGTCATTTTTCTTTCTCCGAAGTTAAGGAAAAACCTCCAAAGTTGTGCAGATTGTCCGACCCAACAATGCTAAGCATGTTGCTGATAAGAACAAATGAGTTTTCGAAAAGTCGAATTTTTCGGTAAACCTCAAATTTCGACCTGTGGATCATCGAAAATTTCATTACTTCAAAACATCATTTGTTTTTACCACGAACATGCTTAGCACTGTCGGATTGGACAATCTGCACAACTTTGGAGGTTTTTCGTTAACTTCGGAGAAAGAAAAATGACTTTGAAGAAAAGCGCCGGGGATCATCAGGGATCAAACAAAAGCTGGAAAATGCGTTCGTGCAGCTTCTCGCTCCTCTTCAACATGTTTATAGTGAAGGGTAGTAGGAATAGTTACGGAAAGGTACACAACGTGAAATCCAGATATCTGAAGCAAAATATAAAGCTTTCTTTTAAGCTGTGATCCCCTCCCCGCGGGGATGTTAGTGCATGCGGCCCTAAGGCCCGAATGCACTAACATCCCTGCGGCGAGGGGAGCGACGTCCCCAATGATGTAAAAGTCGTAGCGGCGTCCGCACGCGACCCCTTCATAGTGGGGGATGCCGCTCCCCTCGCCGCAGGGATGTTAGTGCATACGGCCCTAAGAGACCTACGTTAAAGGTCTAAAAGGGCAATCGAGGCAACAATTTGCATCAAACAGGTTCTGTTGCTGTACTGCCTATTGTGAAAAAGATTGTTATTGCAACTTTATTTGATGAAGTCTCTGCTCAAAAAGCAATACCCTTGAGCTGGTGTGGCTCTTATATGTCCCGCAAAAATCGCCTCAAAGGCAGTGTCCCGGAATTTTCGTCCTCCACTTTTTCCCTTTTTCGGAGCTTCTCACCATGTAAAATCCATCTAGGCTTTTCAGCGCATGAAAATGGCAAAAATAACCTTTGAAGCTTTTCAGGTCTGCATTCAGTGGAAAATACGTTTAGGGCGGGGTCCGGAACGATGAAGGAGGGGCGCGGAAGACTTCTGGTGTATTTTCACTGAATGCGAACCTGGAGAGCTTCGAAAAAGGCTCGTTCTTGCCATTTTCATGCGCTGAAGAGCCTAGATGTGGGTTCCTCATGGCGAGAAGACTTCGAATTGGTGGAAAGCGAAAATTTTTCGGGACGCTACCTTCAAAAAGAAGTTGCATCTGCTAGTTTGATGATGTGGTATCCGCATCTGCGAAGTCTGTCTGCGAAAAAAAAAGTAATTTCTGTCTCCTGTTTTCTTCTTGTTTTACAAGCCAACTATTAAGATATTTTCTTTTGATGATGAGTTAGTGGTGTTTTGAATTTCAGGAGTTAAAAAGTAGAAATGCTGTAGATGGGGACGAGTGTCGTAGTGGTATGAGGCGCCGCTGTGACCAGATCGGTCTCAGGTTCGACCCCGCCGCTGGGCCAACCAAGCCCTCAACCCTCCGGGGCCGGTAAATTGGTGCCAGAGATCTGGGAAGATAAAAGCACTGACTTGGTAAACGGCTGGCGCATGCAAGTCGCTGTAATAGGCTCGCACGCATCAATTGCCTCTTCGACTATGAGGTAGTGTGCGTTCGGCGCATGCCCGCACAGGGTGTTGAAGACGTCGAATCTTTTATCCTTTATCTTTTATCAATGCTGTGGATCGTGTCAAGTTTATCCGTGGCAAAGAATAGTTTGAAGGGGAATATTTTCTGAATTTGAAATCCTGTTTTGGAGATTCCATCAGTGGTTCCAAGACATGATTTGTAGTGAAATAGCTGAACCAGTGTAATAATGGAGGGGAATAAGTTGCCACATCGCAGTGGTAGCGCTTTTTATACTCAAATTTGTTACGACGTGTGCTTCTTAGTTTCACAACTATCACAGATTTTGATTTTCGAAGTCTGAGGAGATATTAGTCTTCTTTGTCAAAAACAGCGGACTCGAACCTTTCTTCAATTGGATCTAGTGTAAATAAAAAAATGTGTGAAAATACGTTGTGCATATTCCGCTCAGCTTGCAAAAGTTTTGGAAATCAAATCGAAATGTAGCAAAATCGGCAGAATGGATTCAATCCCGCAAGAAAATAGGTATAATAGAGCTTTAGCAGGTGCTTCTATACTACTCGAACCATGCCTGCGGAAAAAACCAGCAATTTCCATAAATATCACACTTTCTATGCTCATATTGCACTTGATTTCGCTTACGCAAACAGCTAACACAGTATACCAAATCCTACACTCAAGTAAGAAGTTGTATATGGAATCTTCGCGATTCATTATTGTAGCAGTTGTTACAAGATTCCTCTCAAAAAATCGACTACTCTGCACTCTGATTCTGAACCCTGTGAACGTGTTGTGGAACAATATAAAGTAATGATTTCTATTTCAGAATCTTCTGTTGTAGAAACAGAAATAATAACTCTCAGTTGTTGCATTGTTTATCGTTTATGACATAGTTCAGAAACGAGCTTTACGAGCGCGGTGACGGAAAACACGGCGACGTCTGTATCCCACGTCGTTACCAGCCTGAAAATTGCATGATGAAAACCTAGCAAAGAACTGAGCTGAAACCCACTATTAATGGAGCATCGCTGCTGGGTCCATAAGTGCTGCCGGGGACAAGTGTTGGGTAAGAAGATGGAGGTGGGGAATTTCCGTAACTGTTTTGCATAGGAGGGTACGAAGGTGGAGGTGGAGGGGGTGGAGATGCGTAACTGCCTCGGACAGGTGCGGGTGGTGATGGCGGTGGTGGGGGAGGAGGTGGAGATGGAGAGGCTGGGGCTACTGGGGCAGCGGCATCGGAGTTGTAGGCTTGCTGATCTCCACCATCGGCGCTCATTGGAGCTGGAGCAGGCTGAACTTGCTCGGCATTTTCGTAGCCGGAATTTTGCACTTGGCCGTAGGCCAATACTGCAATACCGGCGAGGAGGACGGCTACGCAACGCATCTGTAATAAATTTTGTGATAAAACAGAAAGAAATAAGAGAACAGAGTAGATGCTTTGCCAAAACTGAGATAAGAGTAGAAAGAGCCTGATACTTTGCGGCGAGTTGTGTTAAGATTTCTGCAGAATATCTTTATATACTACAGAGTTGAACAGTTTTACTACTGATTCGATTCATTAAGTGTTTATAGGGTGCGCAATAAACACGGTTGTTTGAATTCTAACCTTGCACGCCAAGGTTAAAATTCAAATTACCTTTCTTACCAAATATCTAATGCTTCTAGCATGTGTTGGTAATGGTAATCACAGATAACCTGGATGTATACGGCTACAATCCTAGCGATTCATTCCCAGAGCTAGAATGGGTCACATCGTTTCTTCACCTTGAGATGTTCAAAAGAGATAGATGATAAAATGCATGTGAGTCGACTTAATTGTGCCTACGAGTCTCTGGAACTCTCGTCTGGAAACTTTACTGCTGTTAAAGTCTCAAAATGCAGAATATTGTATTACAAAAACAATCGCATTCTTGGGAGGTAGCGGTCATATGCGCTGCGATATATGCGCAGGAAAGGGCTATGCTCTCCATGTTATAGGCAAGAATTTGGATTGAACCAGCGGAAGAATAGCATTAAAACGATTGAAACTTTTTTATCCAAATTTTCTCAATCCACCAAATGAGTTTTGCGCATTTTCAAGTGTCAAATTAGGTCACTAGAGTGAACAAATATACAAGTTGTCGTCATTACCGTTAATCTCTGTTGAAAAAGTAACAAGAGCTGTAAACTAAGAAAATCTCCTAATAAGGTAGTCCACATGTTTCTCTTTGGCTTAACGTGCAATTTTGTGAGTGTTTCCTGATTCTTCAATATTCAATGTTCCTAGCATCATAGTCAATTCTGGTACCACTCATTCCATGCAGTATTCAGCATCTTGATAGTTTACAAATAACACAACAGATGCTGTTGATGCTTTCCCAAAAAGTCGGACATATTTATCAACACATACGATCCCATCAAATACAGTTACTTGAGTTGAGTAATCTAACAATAAGAGCACTTTTGCTACAAGCAGGGGGCATGAGACAGAGCTTCTCACTGATATATTCGTACATGGTCCCAACAAGCTTAACCCCCTTTATTCTTAACACATCTGGGAGCCGGACTTGATCTGTTGGTCAATGTTTTTTTGGTTGTTTGTTATCACTGTTCAGGTTCTGAGTATATTCGTTTTCTTTGCGAAATGTAGGACGCCTTGTGAATATTAAATAGAAAAATAAATAAATAAACACAGCAGTAAAGAATCCCAGAGTGCATCGGTGGTTCGTAACCACAATTCAATTGAAAAAGCATTCTATCGCCTCCATGCATCGTTAAACGAAGGATATGTGACCAGAATTTCCCGCTCTTGGAGGTCACTAGAGTCATGGTTTTGTACATCCATGTCACATGTGATTACCACTGTCAACACGAAGCCTCAGATGTTAGGTAAGAAAGCCAATCTGAATGCTAACCTTAGCATGCAAGGTTAGAAAACACACAATTGTGTTTATTGCGCACCCTATAAATTGATGGATCGAATCAGTAGTAAAACTGTCCAACTCTACAGCATATAAAAAGAATCCGCAGAGACTTAACCACAATTCAGCTACCGAGCTGCTCCTCTAAGGCTAACTCAATCTTGGCAACGCTATTTTTGTTTTCACTTCTATTAAAAAACTAATTACAGATGCGTTGCGTAGCAGTCTTCCTCGCCGTCGTTGCAGTATTGGCCTACGGCCAAGTGCAGAACTCTGGCTATGAGAACGCCGAGCAAGTTCAGCCTGCTCCAGCTCCAATCAGTGCCAACGGTGGAGATCAGCAAGCTTACAACTCTGATGCTGCCGCCCCAGTAGCTCCCGCTTCTCCTCCACCACCTCCTCCACCACCACCGCCATCTCCACCTGCACCTGTCCGAGGCAGTTACGCATCTCCACCTCCAGCTTCATACCCTCCTATGCAAGGAAGTTACGGAACCTCTCCACCTTCACCTTCGTACCCTACACTTGTCCCAAGCAGCACTTATGGACCCGCAAGTGTTGCACCAATGGTGAGCCCTAGCTTCCGCCAAATTTGTACCAAGCAACCCACATACTCAACTTTTCCAGGCTGGCAACGGCTTGGGATATAGAATTCGCCGTCTCTTCAGTCATCGTGCTCGCAAAGCTCGTCTCTGAAACAATATCTTATAAATGATGCAATAATAAACAGTGCACCATCCAAGTTCTAATTTCCATTTGGAGAGTTAAGGTACTGGCTAAAACAGAAACAAAATAAATGTAACAGTAGCTATAAATAAAATTTAGAGTGCATTGAACTTTTGAGCACAAGCAAAATAAAACATCAAAAATGTAGGAAATAGAGTTATTTTCTGGAGTGCAGAACGTTGGCGAAACTAGATAGAGTTTCTTGCAAGCCTGGTGTTATGAATCGCAAACACTGTTTCAGCGATAGTGTGGAAGTTAGAAAGCAGCTACTCAAGCCATAGTATGCGTATTTTCAAGAGGATGTTGTTTGAATGCATTTGGTCGTTCACGCATTTATCGAGATTTCTGTCGTATGAATAGATGCGCCTTGTTGTATATGTTATTCCTCAAGCTAAATTTGGGGTAAGTTACATAAGCTCAAATCTGTGTATTCTCACGCCATTTTCTCGAACCAAGAGCCGCCACACTAAATAGGGATTTACGTCGGCTATCTTGAACGAAGAAAGCCAGTGTTTTTTTGAACACGGTGAAATCATTAGATGCTGTAGGCTAATTAGCAAGCTGTTAAAAAGCCCTGTCACTTCCAAGTAAGAAAATAACTTGGCTTTCACCTTGATGTTTGCAATTAAGGCTGAAGCAGCTGGGTTACGGAATGCTATAAATGATTTGAAGATCTTGACAAGGTTTAATCGTTCAAAACATTTTATATCTGCGCCTGTCGCTCCAAGCAGTCAATTTTTTGCAGTATGCTTTTGATATTTTTTTGACAGCAATGAGATTTCTGTTAATTCATCAACATCTACGTACATCTACATCATCATCATCCATCAAGTTGATAGCCCCACTACTGCCTTTATGTGAGTAATCTTTCACAAACAACCCTCAACCTTGCGCTTCAATAAAAGATAAAGCTCCAATTCATTATGGTATAACAGAACATGCTCAGACCCAATCTCAAGCGGTCTTGGCTCTCAGTTTCTTATTCAGTAAATTGTGATGATTTCAAGAAGAGATAATGTCAGCTGCATCCCTTAATGCATCATCTACGAGGTTGTAACGAAAAATGACCACCATTCGAACCAAAAAATTTTACTTGGAGCATCCGTCCGACTTAAACGATTAGCTTCCGAAGGCGTCCTTGTAAGAATGGTCGAACATCTAAGAGAAACAATGGGCAATATTTACGGAACATCGACTTCTTGGATTTTGCTCAGTGGAGCGTTGTGGGGCACGCATTTGAATCAAGTGATAAGCTGTCGAATACACAAAAAATTACTATATTCTGCTTCTTTTCAATATATCGATAAAATTAGAAAATGGAGACCAGAACGGTGAGATTGACTATACGGTGCTGGACATAATTATTAGGTCGTACCGAAAGTTCTTGCGCACGATTTTCAAAAATTCATAACTTGTTAAATTCTCAACAGTTTACAAGATCTAAATTTTGTATAAGAGAGGAACTCATGCTCTCTGCAACTGTACTTGAACTGTTCGTTAATGTTTACAAATGAAGGAGATAGAAGCTCAAAACCAAAATCACTCAAAATTTGAATTTTTGTAGTGTCATAAAAAATCGGAAACTTGCAACAAAAATCGGAGCAGTCGATATTGTAGGTTTTTTCACCAGCTCTTTCCAACAGTGCAAAGTTTGCGCAGATTGAGCGTCTCTATGAAAAGTTACGATTTTCCTGAAAAATGCCAAAATAAATCAAATTCGCCCTTTTGTATTGCTTGCTCAAAAATCATAACTTTTCATAGAGACGCTCAATCAGCGCAAACTTTGCGTTAGAAAGAGCTGATGAAAGAACTTACAATATCGACTGCTCCGATTTTTGTTGCAAGTTTCCGATTTTTTATGACCCTACACGAAAAATTATACAATGTACAAATGTATTGTACAATTTTGTACAATGTCAATGAATCTGTCTGAAACTTTGCTGTATTGCGCGCATGTCAATCTACCATGAATCCTCAAAACCGCTTTCAGTCTTGTTGAGTTTGAACGGAGAAAAACGAAAAAATTTGAAGAAGCCCTTGATAAAAGCTGGACAAAATTATAAAGCCACCTGGTTTTGCTAACCACTATCGCATTCGTTGACTCTCAAATTTTTTTGTACAACTATATCCCAAAATAAAGAACATTTGCAACACCTACGGCCTGTCATCCTACTCAAATAGAAGCGATCACTGCATTTTTTGCCTTCAAAAGCATCAAAAGTTATCTGCTTTAACAAGAAGCTGGTTTGAAGAGTTCAAGCCTTGTTTATTTCAAATGATAGTCATAAAATCTACCGAACATTTTCGATAGATGAGGTGAGGAGCGCTTCCATAAACTCTGCGTAATCGCTGATATTAGTGGGCAGACTCCAACTTCACCATAGGATTGTCACGCTTTTACTCCACAAAACTCGATTTTCAAGCAAAGAAAATACTGTGATGTAGCCATTACGACTGCCATACAACAGTGAATTGTGCGCATGGCTAGGAAAAAATTTCGGGATTGAGCACTCTGGTTCAGCCGCAGTTGACATCCACTGAATGTTGAGTGGAGCACCCTGCACAATCAAAGCCAAATCAGAACGAGATAAGACAGGAGACGCTTAAAACTTCAAAATCTCAGCTAACCTCATTCATCGGGTGAAATATGACATGAAACACAGAGGGAAATAAGGATATCTAGGGTTATACCGAATCTTCTGCTCGCAGGGGATTTTCGTGAAAAGTTTTTCAGATCTAAATCGCAACTGCATCACAAGGGAAAATCTCTGAGTTGTTGCAAAAGCTGCATTACCATGTAGGCAATGTGATAAATCAAATCTGTAGCCTTCAGGCGCTCGGCCTAGGTTTTTCGTAACACTATTAGTCTTGAACCCAACCCATGGGATGTACGAAGCACCATATCTCGTGTGTCGGCTCTGAGATGTCTAGTTCGTTCCTCAGCGGTTCCTCAATAGCTCCTCAACAGTTCCTCTATTCACTGTTCTCTATTAGCTCTTCTGTACTACTCCTATTCTCTGTATTTGTATATCAGCTTCTTCTTGTGGTTTGTCATATTACTGATAAACCATTATATTTTACCAGTTGTTCTGCTAAGTCAGTGGAACCTGCGGTCTAGACCGTCCTACCGCCACTAATCCAGCGCTTTATGAACATTGCAAACAGAGTTTTGTGGAGTAAAAGCGTGACAATCCTATAGCGAAGTTGAAGTCTGCCCACCAATATCAGCGATTACGCAAAGTTTATGGAAGCGCTCCTCACCTCATTTATCGGAAATGCTTAGTAGATTTCATGACTATCATTCGAAATAAACAAGGGCTTGAAAACTCCTCAAACCAGCTTCTTGTCAATGCAGAATGACTTCTGATGCTTTTGAAAGCAAAAAATGCAGTGATCGCTTCTATTTGAGTAGGACGACGACCGTAAGTGTGGCAAATGTTTCATATTTTAGGATGTAACTGTATAAAAAAATTTGAGAGCCAGGGAATGCAATAGTAATTAGAAAAACCAGGTGGCTTTATAATTTTGTCCAGCTTTTATTAAGGGCTTTTTCAAATTTTTTCGTTTTCTCCGTTGAAACTCAACATGACTGGAAGCCGTTTTGAAGAATCATGGTAGGTTGACATGCGCACCATACAGCAAAGTTTCAGACAGATTCATTGACAAGAACGAAAATTACGGCGATTTCTAGAGTGGCTTTATAATTATGTCCAGCAATGTATAACTTGCCAGCTTTCGAATTGTTTATCTTCAAATACTTGATTTATTTTCCGAGTTACTATTTGGAAGTCCACATACTTTCTAAATTTTCCTTTGGTAAATGAAACCCTGAAATTAGCTAAGCAATTAGGGTTTTCGAGGGTGCACACTTTTTGCCCACCAAACAAAATGTAAGGTATAGACTGAATCGAAAAGAAATCACAAAAAGCTCTAAAGTGATGGTTGATGTTGAATTTGTTCGCGTTAATTAAGAAAGAGGAAGAAACGAGAGTCCGACTTTCTCTCAGTAATCAAAATGTACTACAAATGCGTTATATCATTGATAACACGGTTGTGGAGCTTGCTGCTAAGATATCCTACGCTTCCTACTAAGGCGAACAACCACGGCAAACCTCAGGGGCCGTGGTAGATTTTACACTCGTTACTTTTGACTCTTATGTCGACAAATCCTAAACTTGCTGCTATCGATCGTATCGAAAGCATTGAAATGACCGAAAATAGCGGATAATCCTCATCTTTACATTTATAGCTTTTTTTCGATCAACGACGATTAAATGGCAGTGCTTCTATGCAATGACCTTCCCCCATTATCCTGTCTTATTTTGCTGCTTCTGTCCGATTCCTATGGACGGCGCTTCAAGAATAAGAGTTTTCGAACTCTCCCTGGATTTGCAGCATCGTACTCAGTCCCTTGTTGTGGACACCATTCGAAAGTGCTTTCCAAGTCAGAATTGCTTGGTGTGGGGTGGAGGACATTAGGTCGCCGAATTTGGAAGAGTCCCGCGGGGATTCCCTGCAGGAACGCATGTCCGCGCATGTACAAGGGTGCGTATTTATCGCAAATGACCGCGGGGACCGCCCTTTTTCGGCGACCTAATGTCCTCCACCCCTTGGTGTGCGAAGATTTTCTACTTTCTCTGTAGAAAAGTCTAGAGACTCGAAAAATGATGCACCTTCGAAACCAATGGATGACATGTATTGGTCCAAAATTAGCCAAAAAATTTGTTTTACTCTTGTCAAGTGCATCGAAATAGAATCCATGCAGGCTTTCTCCGCACATTCTTTTAGAAAACTGAATGTCTTCAAGCCTCCTCTGGCGGACGAAGAGGGGGAGGGCGGGGTGGAGGGGGGGGGGGGCGAGAATGGGTCGGGAAATTTTTAAAATTTACCTACATGGGTTATAAAAATGTGCAAATGACCTGTTTATTTCTATGAATGATTAAAATAATTTTTGAAACTTTTCAAAAATTCAAATTAGCCTTGTAAAAAAATTGTTTTCGGGGGCGTGGCTGACTGACGCCACGCCCTCTATTTCTAGATTTTAGGGGTCTTAAGCCCGAAAAAGTTTCAAGAAACACCCTTCAAAATTTTTCGGAGTGCGTGGCTAAAGCCACGCGCCATCATTCGAAAAAAAATTTTCCGCGCCCCCCACCCAGTACGGAAATCCTGGGACCGCCACTGCGAGGGTGGAGGGGAGGCCCAAAGTTACTTACATGAGTTATAGAATGTGCAAGTGACTTGGTCGTACCTGTAAATGGCTAAAATAATATGTAGAATTTTCTGTAAATTCAATTTAGTCATGCGAAAAAAATTTCGGGAGCGGCCAACAAAAAATTTTGAGAAGCACCAAAACGCTTTGTTCGAAAAAAATCTTATGGTCTCCTCCTCCCCCCCCCCCCTTCCGAACAGGGACCCTGGGACCGCCACTGCATCACATTTGCATAATGCGAAGGAAAGACTGAACTGAAAAATACTCACGAATTCTTACACAATTTATCAAAAATCGGTGATGGAGGAGAAAAGGGAAGGGAAGCGAAGGAAGGCGAGTCTCCTTTCTAATCATTTCGGAAAAGGCTGTTTAGGGAGAGGAACCCGCCCGATAGAATCAGCCAACCACAACTCTGGTAGGATTTACTCTTGCTACGATTTTCCCTCAATTACTGAGACAAGCACTGGACTTTGCATAATTAGTGTGTTATGGCTTGCAAAAAAAGTATGTGATTCACATGGAGCTGATTACGAATTCTTTGTACTTCCGCCTTTCAACATCTGTTCTTGGCAGCTTGCATTTTGTTCATAAACTATGATTACTGCAGAACGATATAAAGTAGTTCTGTAGTTAACTGTGGCTTTCTGAGCCCCAAAATTTTCTTTCGTCAAACACAAACAAATGCTTGGATCTTGCATTATTTCATCACATAGTTTGTTAGAATTTTTTGCAAAGATGAGCAACTGCGAAGACATGAGAGGAAAACCGTCAAAAAATTTTTCTGTATTCTGCTAGTCCAAAATAATCGAGTGATTGAATTGATGCTGTAATGGCAGAAAAAATGAGCGAGAGTCACTAACACCGGGGTGTCACTATTGATTCCATAAGTATCGCCAGAAACGGGAGGCAGAAGAGCGGAAGTACCATTACTGCCTTTCATAGAAGTGGGATATGAAGCTGAAGGTGGGGAACGAACTCAAATCTTTTCTCACTGTAACTGGCTCGTTCAAGAAAATGCAGTGAAGACACTCAAACAACAACGGGATAAGAGTGTTTCACCTAGATTCAACTAGGAAACTCAATATGATCGCGCAAGTGCTTCTGTTTGCAGAAATCTAGATAAGCGGAAAAGCGGCAAAATGAATTCGATCTAACATATTTGGAAACATACGCTTTTCATTAACAAACGCAGCTCCCTATGTAACGTTCACGCTGAATTTAGGCTATGCTTGCTGATTCTTATATCAGTTAGTTTTCAAGAAAATTACGCTCTCTATACTCATGTGACATTTAAATTCGCCTACGCAATACTTGTATACCAAGCATCTTTGCTCCCTTAGAAGAAATCTTATTCAGAATTTCCTCGTTCTCTTCCAATTTCAGTTTATTTTCCGGGATTTTTCAAGGTTTCTGACTACCGTGCACAACGTACTCAGACTCTGTGATCAAGCTGTAATACAGTGTTAAGCGATTTTCTCAAGTATCACTGTCTTCCCTCGCCAAATGAAAACCAGCACTTGATTACTGTTTATTATCGCATCGTTTATGATAGCTATTTCAGAAACGGGCTTTGCGAGCACGGTGACGGAAAACACGGCGACGTCTGTATCCCATATCGTTGCCAGGCTGAAAAAAATTGGATATGCCGATCACTTGATGCGGACATAGCAAAGAACTGAGCTGATACCCACCATTACTGGAGCATTGCTGCTGGGGTCCATAAGTGCTGCCGGGGACAAGTGTTGGATAAGAAGATGGAGGTGGGGAGGTTCCGTAACTGCCTTGCATAGGAGGATATGAAGATGGAGGTGGAGATGCGTAGCTGCCTCGAATAGAGTACCTCTGCGTTGATACCACTGCTT